>BLKR01011804.1:0-27415 GCA_011170035.1 Teleogryllus occipitalis
TTAAATAATACGTTTTCAAAATATATATTTGCATCACATGAAAGTACATCTTTTTAAGTTTGATTTAGGTGTAATTTTACTTTTCTGAAGGTCACCTCTTTAAACCTAGACTTCTTAAAATGTTTCAAATAGCAAAAAAGTAGTGATGTTTTGTGAGTTTGCGACTGAACGTGGAATTACTCAATTGTAATATTTCTGACCCCCCATTATCGAAAGTATCCCTCAGCAAGCGAACAAGCTAAAATAAATATCCATCTAATCGGATGCCGTCAGACCTTCCCAAACAGTAGGCCAGAGCCACCGCCCATGACAGCCGTGGGTACACGACCTGCCTCGGGGCCACGCAATAATTCAAACTCAGATCTGGGAAGATGAGGTTCATGGAGGGCGGATACCACCAGCTTTCGACCAAAGTGATGGGCGGATTTTCGACACGATCCAGAGAGCTAAATCGAATTCAGCCGCTGTCTAGAGGAGAATTCTAGCGGCTGGCTACTCTGATCAGTTTTGCTTTTCATTGCTAGGTGAATGCCGGAGCAGTACCCTAACAAACGGACCAAGAACCTCATGCGATCTTTCTTTCCTCTTCCATGACCTATCATCTCCCCTTACACACACGCGATCGAGCGAGAGAGCACTTAGAACTTTCCCGGCTGGGGGTGGTGCTTCGTTTTGGGGGAGATACCTGGAGAGGAAAATCTCCCGCAAGCCTATGTATAGTTTTATCCAAATTTCATTAGTCTTTTTTTCGTAATGAGTAAAGAAAATCAATTCCAAAAGGCGGTGTTGACCATTTCTAAACATTCCCGTCTTTGGGGAGAAGAATCTATTTTCAATTTTATAGAAACTGCATTTGAAATTATTTGAAGCACTTGCAGTCACCCATGCAGTTATGTATAAAAAACGCTCGTAATGTAAATATTAACGACCGTAGATGTATAAAAATAGGGCCAGATCGATAATGGAGTATTCTTTTGGCAATAATTCTACAAATAGTGCGGGCACTAGGGTGTTCGCAGACAGATACGTTCACCGACGGACAGACGTTTGGAAAAAAAGAAAAAAACAAAAAAACAACGCTCTTTTCGTATCAGAGGACCCCAAAACGTGTACTTTGAAATCTCAAAATCGATTGCAATATTCTGAGCGAATGAATAGGAACGATAAAGGACGTCTCGTTGAGGAAACCTGGAAACGTTTACGTTTCAGTTTTTTTTATAATTTTCTCTTCTGCAAATTTACAATCAGTTCATTTTTTTTAACATTAAGAAAATGGTATAAAGAATAACAAAAACTCATTACTATGACACTTTTTATATTTCAAAAGTGAAATGTTTTTTTCGTGTCAGTCTGTATACGTGTTGACATATCTAGTTGGTTTCTTGAAAGGTAATTCACATGCTCTTACAATATCGTCTGATATAGTATTTGACTTCTCTTGATGATAAGGTTATTCATTGGAATTATATCGACGTCTCAGTAGTTTCTCACGAACCATGGATCGTTGCAAAGACGTTTTAGTTCTGAATCTTCGAAGAATATTCAATATAGTTATTACTTCTCTTCTTATTAATCCATTCGCGTTGCAAGGTATAATTTCATTTGTTTAGCTCCACTAGTGCAGTATAGATATGAATGCCGTTCTAGGCGTTACCTTGCAGTAGGTTCTCGTATGACCGTATTTTCAGTACCGATGACATTGGGGCTGTTTTTCTTTTTATATGGTGGTTCAAATTTAATAATTGCATTCAAGATTTATCAATTTTGTAGTTCTTGTTTATTTTCATGTGGTTCTAAATCTATAATGCCATCCCAACAATGGTTATTATTAGTTTAAATAATAGTTTTAATGTTTGCTTTTCAGAGACACGGAGTGCAGTTAAAGAACACACTAAATTGAAGAAATTTTGGATATTGTGACTAGGAGTATTAGAAGGTCGTGGCTTCGTCGTTGAAATGACTGGTTCTTTCATGTGCTCGGAGATTTTGTTCGTTCCCATAAGACGACCTTTTACGTATTTAGAAAAATTTTGTAAGTTTCTGTGATTTTGGTTTGTTAAGTAGTAGCCTCAATCGACCTGCGTTCTGAAGGTAGTTTCAAATAGCATTGTGGTGTGTATCGAATGGAAAAAGAGTGCACTATGCATTTGCAAAACGGCTTGAAGAGAAGTCGTGTGTGGGAACTGCGAAAGGATTGACTCCCAAAACCAGTGCTTGATTTGATTTATGTGCGCTCTAGGCTGTCAAATGTTTTAGCGCCCTTTTAATTTGCTTTTTTTAAACGTGAAAACAATTTATAATATTTTGAATAAAAAAATTGTGGCACGATATTTGTAACCGACGCAAATACTGCATACGTATAAATAATTAAGTATACGTATACATAATTCTCACCACGAAATTGATGTAATAAATATACGATATTTTTGTAATAATTTTATCTACATATCAATGTGTGTGTATATATATATATATATATATATATATATATATATATATATATATATATATATATATATATATCTCTTTCCACAATTACATGCCTCGGAAACGAAAGGCGATAGCGCCAATCTCATTGCGAAAGTTTGAATCTCGTTTAAAGCCGGTTTAGAAAAGACAATAAAAATATTCAAAATTATAAACGATTCCATATTTTTGGAATTCTGAAGTGGGAAAGATTTCTCAGATGTCCCAGAAACGAAAACTGTGAATTAACAATTTTGCAACAATTTACAATTATATAAACAAATTCGGATAAGCGCTAGAACGGCCGGAGAGGCCCCGCAAATTGTGCTTGAGATGAACATTTTAAAATAGCAGTTTGGCACGAGTTACAAATTGATTGCTAAAAGTTAGTATAATTGATGCTAAAATGCTAAATATTTACTGGTCAATTGATAGTAATTGTAGACGGAAAACCCCCGCTCAAAATTTTTTTCGTCATGGTGTACAGTTTATGTTTATACTCGCCATAAAACACCTATTCAGTGTAATTAAATTGGCCACAGAATTTGTTTACAAGCTAATTGCTTTTGAAACGTATGTGGCGGGCAAAAGTGCGACCTTGGAGAACTGTTTTTTCAGTATACTTGTGTAGATCGACTTAATTGAGTCGATCAATATGCTATATTCTTATAAACAATTACATATTTTGAGAACGAAATATGATGGCACCGATTGGATTCCGGAATTTTGTATCGCTTTTAAATGCCATTCAGATGAGACAAAAAATGCACATTTTCATATTTATAATCAATGTCCAACTTTTACAAATCTAAAAAGGAAGAGTCTCCAGATGTTCTAGAGTCGAAAAATAGAATTAACAATTTTGAAATAATTTACAATTTTATAAACAAATATGCGTTAGAATGGCTGGGGAGGCTTCGTAAATTGTACCTGAAATGAGCATTTTAAAATAATAGTTTCTCAGGAATTACAAATGGAATGCTAAAAGTTAGTATATTTGTTGCTAAAATACTAAATATTTACTGGTTTATTGATAGTAATTCTGTACGGAAAACTCCCGCTCAGAAGTGAGACAGTGGGTTTTTTTACCCCTTGGGATTTCGCACGAATCACAGACAACGGCGGTTCTACCTGCTAGCGATTGGTCTCATCCGCTTTTCCCACTACGTTGTCAAAATGGGTCTAAATAGCAAATGTTACTTAACGATAAATACTAATATAGTGTACCCAATGTACGTAGATATTCTACCACGAAACACCTGCAATTTTTTAAAAATTTTCTTTCCGTAGGTTTTCGTAAATTAATTGCTGAAGTAACAACTTGAGTAATTATATTAATTCTCTTTAACATTATGATTACAAAAGCGACTATTCTGGTAGAGTAAAACATTTTGATAAAGCGGAGTGATCCTCAGCTGCATTAAAAATGGATTGTTATCAGATGTCCACTTAGAACAATGACATATGACTAAGTGATTTGCATGTATCAAAAATTTGAAGAGGGGAAATTCGTTATCTTGAATCACATAGCTAAAATGTTATAATGACTTGTTAATGTTCTGTCAGTTATACTATCATATTTTCTAAGGACCATCTCTAGTGTCATCGATATATTATCCAGATCGAGAGGGTTTAGAAATTTTTCAATCGTTTTGCGATTTTCACGAAAATATTTTTAAAGCCTTGTCAAAACACTGATGTAATGCGAGAAAGAAGTGTGTCGAGAAGTTGAAGTAAAAGTTGAAAATTACTCTTTTTCTAATTTGAAGTCGTGCGATAGTCGTCTCATGATAAGTCTAATTATAATAGGTACACGTCATATACAAAACGTATGTCATTGGTCTTTGCCTCTTTGTAACACTTGTGTCAATCACAGAGGCAAATATTGCAACTAATTAATTCTTTAAGTTTGAAAAAAATGTGAATATTCAAAAGATGCAGCAGGAGAGCAACGTAGCTATCACAGAGGCAAATATTGCAAATAATTAATTCTTTAAGTTTGAAAAAAAGTGAATATTCAAAACATGCAGCAGGAGAGCAAAGTAGCATTCAAGAGAAGAAGGGAAGGGACTTGGAAAGAAGTCAATAGAAGAATCGAATCTAAAGATTCATGCGGATGTTGTGCAGCAGACATTTGGTAAATCGTTTTTTGAAATGCTACGTCACTGACGGCATCGCTCGAGGAACTGCGGCTGATGGTCGTTGACACAGCGATGAATAAACTCGTAATCACAGAAGGAAGCAGCCTTCGGCTTTGTATTTGAAATAAGCGGCGGAGAGATGAGGCAGGCAATCCGAAGTAGTAGCAGCCACATTTACGTCACGCAGCCTCCTGGAGCGAAGGGGGCGGGGGGATTGCAGGTTCATTGCCGCTGCGAAGGATCAGCACACGTGGGGTCAGGAGACTGGACGATGATGATGCCTGCCGCATGCCGCGGCAGATACTTAGATTACGACCTCGTCCAGCACGAACTAGTTAGAAGCTTCTCTTCAACTACATGCTTGGTAGTTATGTCATGGGGCATGGCATGAAATTTGAGTGAGCCTCCAGAGATGATGAAAAAGTTGTTCAAAGATACAAATTAGATATTCGAAAAGTTAAAAAGTTTAAATCTAATAAAATATCTGACGTACGAATGAAAATAGTGACAAGCATATCGCATTAACTTACGCATATCGAATAAGAATTGGTATTGATTTGAACATTTCATTAGTAACTAAACTTTTTCAGCGAACGCGATTTCCCGCGGAAGTAAAAATCAGATAAAATAAAATAATTAAACGTTTCGTTGCACAATCCACTTAAGACTTCGAACGATTCTGTCGTTAATATTATATTTATGCAAAGTTGTGTAGTGTATAAAGACTGCTCATTTATAAAATAGTATCTTGTCTTGATGTAAGCAAGTTTCTGGTTCAGTAATCTATACTAGATGAACGCTTGCAAATATTTCGAACTCTGTGCGTTAATGTTCTAGAATCGAAAATTACTTCTGTTACATCTAACGGCCCGGCTGTGAAATGTACATTACCTCGTATTGGTCGGGGGTTGAGCTTGAATTTGAGAAAATGTAGGATTCGGCCTTCTACTTCAATCATATAATACACCGTAGATATATCCGGTAATAAGGATGCACATGCATATGTACGGACTTGTTGAACGGTTATAAAAAATTTGATTTTATTCTGGTATGACTTCACCATCACATCCTCATCAAAGGCAGCGACACGATGGGAAGAGGGCCGCAGTGAAGTTGTGGAAGATATTAGAAGTTAAATAAACAAAAATAATTATTGCAATTAAGGACTTGAGGCAGTAGCAATATAATCCATACTAGCCAGAGCACACCTTCCGCTATTTATAAATGTTTATATCTCACTTCAGCAGAGATATGGCAGAAATTGTATATGAACACCTTTTCAATATTGAAAATTTATGCCGGCTTAAGTGGCTCAGTGAATCAATTGATGTCAGTGCAGTAACCCGGATCGGGAAGTTCTAGGGTTTCTGGTCCTGACAGTGGAAGGATTTTCGACAATAGCTACACAAGTTAGCTCGAATTCAGTTGCTGTCAGGAGGATTCTAGCGGCTGGCTGCTCTGATCGTAGTTTTCCCTGGTTTCTCCTATCACCCGGCGAATGCCGGAGCAGTACCCTCACAAACGGGCCATGGACCGCGCGCGATCTTTCTTTCATCTTTCTTGTCCTATTCGCATCCCTTACATACATACACTACACTTACACTTATGTGCACTACCCTACTGCACATGCCAGGAGACCGATAGGGAGATTAGAGCTTCTCCCGGCTGGGGAGGTGCCCCACAGCTGGGAGATAACTGGTTGAGGAAAACCCCGCAAGCCGACGGGCGCCAGATCTCGCCAACCAGCGGGGGCGTGCTGCAGACGACGCTCCCAGAATCATTAACCAATCAATAAATCGAAAATGTATTAGCTGTGCTAATTATGTTTTCCCACATCAATAGCCAGAAAAAAGGATTGAGTGACAATCAAACTTCCCAGGACTTGGTGATACGGAAGCATATGCCTGCACTTGTAAACTCTTCCCTGATGTATGAAATAGATCACATATTGAGTCCAAGTAATCATAACTCACGGATACTTGTATATCATGACCAAGGAAATTGTTGGTGAACGTTGTGAAGCTCTAAGCAAACGCAAGTTCGTTTCATATGTACACGTTGTGCTTCAATACGTAACAAGTCTTTAAAGACTTCAGGAAGAAACAGGGCTAGTCCAAAATAATCTTGGGGTTAGTAAAACTGACACTGTAACTGAAAGGAAGATTACTGTAATTCGAAAAGTATACATCCCTTACGAATAATGTATGGATGATACAATGATGATACAATTTACATTAAGAATTCGTTCGTAACAAAACACTGACACTTCCCCTTTACTCTTTGCAGTCATCGCTCACGAAAAACGATACGGTTACGTGTTTAATATTAATATGAATAATACTATTACGAATAATATATAATAATAATATTATTAAGAATAATATATTAATATATAATAATATATTAATAATAATTATTACGAATAATAAGTATGTTTTCTTTTAGAAGATTTCTTTCTTTTCGCTCTCATTTCATCATTAAAATAGCATCAAATGTAATTAGGTGAAGTTTAGCCTTACGGTAAGTATTTGTGTTAGTTACAATACCATGAAAACAAATCGGTATTTGTTTTATAAGAATATTAATAATGGTCTTCTGTTTTTCAATTAATAAAACAAAGCTATACAATTAAGAAAACAAAACTATCTAGAAATCGTGGCATATAGATGAAATTTGCCAATAGGCAGCTATGTCTTGAGAAATTAATTTAAAGCGTTCCAAATTCTTAAACATCATGAATCTGTGACACATTTCGTGAAAAAGCTAATCAATATATATCGTGTTATTGAAGGACAGAGAAAACATGTGCAATGCGGCCTAATAATTTTCAAAAATAGATAATACAGGTAATTAAGACTTACATTAAGAATATATGTTTGTACATTCAATTCTAGTTTTTATCTTCCTCAGAATACAACTGAAAAATACGGTAAAAATGTGAACGTAGACATTCTAACACCAACTGAAAGATAACAAATCTTAAGTGGAAAGAAAGCCAATTAATTGTTTCTTAACTTTAATTGGAAAATTACTTTTGTGTAAAAAGCTAACACATTTTTATGAACTTTATATTCAAATATTTAACTTACATATACACATTTCTTTGTCATACCAATACTTGTTTTTTTTAACATTCTTGCTCGTTGACTATACACGGCACATTGACTTTCCTGAATCTTAAAGTTATTAACAACATTACGTCGGTATAGAGCCAATATCGAAGTTACCGGCTGAGATGGTTCAGAGCATCAATTGATGTCACTGAAGTGCCTCTTATCGGACGTCCAAGGATTCGAGTCCCGATTTTTGATATTAGCTAGATAGTTCGAATTTATTCGCTGTCTGTAGAATTCTAGCGGCCGACTGCACAAATCAGTAGTTTTCCGTGGTTTCTCTGATCATTACTAGGCAAATGCCGAAGCAGTACACAAACAAACGGGCCACGGACCGGGCACGATCTTTCCTTCCTCGTCATTGTCCTATCTTCATCCCTTACTTGAGCTTATTGACATTCAGTACACTACCACACATGTCGGGAGCTAAGGGCATGTCCCGTCTCGGAGAATGCCCGTCTCGGATGTATGTCGGCATGGGATTTCACTATCGAGTGGGGAAAGACCATCGCCATCTTTTGTGGCATACAGCGTTTTCTACACTTGCGAGACTAATGACCATAGCAGTGGCCGCGTGGAAACATGAATTCATTGAATTGAATTAATCATTCATTGAATCAATCAATCCAACGTAATTTGAAAACCGTTGCGGTACCTGAGCTTTCATAAAAATCTAAACCGTTATTTGTGATATGGTCCGTGTACCGTTAAATAGTTCGCAGACTCGTGCATGCAAACTAGAAAATTCCCTCACAGTTTATTGATTGGAAACAGTCACTTTGTGTACCGTACTTACCCTGTGCGTACCGTAAGAAGTCAAGACCACTTAAAGCAACTGTAAACTCGGAACGAAAGAAACCACTGGGGCGGCATGAATCATCGTGACTTCGTCCTCGCATATTGAGAATGACACCAAGAGTATATTATTTTTGCGTCCGTCCATATTTTGTTCGTGCATCGAAGACTTATTTTCTGTACTAGTTTCGTAAATTATTCTTAACGGACAGCGGACTGTAAAAATCCTTAACGGATACCGGCCGGTAGATACACGATAGAAGTCGATGGTACATCTCACTTCGATGTTGCAGAATCTTGGGGTTATTAACGTCAATAGGCCGAGCATAGAAATATTTATATTTCTTATTACAGTTAGGGCAACACATAGGATTTGATTTGATTTGATTTTTTCGTGTTTCCGGACGCGTCAACTGCTTTGGTCATTAGTCCCGTTAGTGTAGTGCATGTTTTTCCTCGGGAGATGGCGGTGATCTTCCCCCGCTGGATGGCGAGATCCGGCGCCGACCTACCGTCGGCTAGTGGGGTTTCCCTCTAACCAGGACTCTCCCACCAGCGGGGCACCGCCCCAGCCGGGACAAGCTCTAAGCTCCCGACCGGTCCCCCGGAATATGTGGTAGTGTAGTGCATTTTAGTGTAAGGCAACACATAGGAAATCACGGGACATGTTTCTAAGCTAAATATTTTTTAGCAAAATAAACAAAAGAACAATTAATAGCACGATTTCAGATTGCTTCCGAAATAACTAATTAATAGCAAACAAAGGAAAAACTATTTCAATGCGGTGTTGCATTTCAAACAGGCTCGTAAGCTCTATTGAAAATTAACAATATGTAATCGGCTTATGTTAACAAAATTTCTGGGACTCCCAGCACAAACCTCAAATGAAATATGTGCATAAATCAATTGAACATTAAATAAAGTTAATTAAGTTTCGCTTTCAGAATTCTTTCAAATTCAATTAGACATCATGCAGACATCGCTGCGTATATTTCGGGAATATACGTTCCCGCCTCAGATATATCATATTCTGGAAAAGCCCCATTCTATAGTGCCCAGACTATTAGATTGCAGAAAAAGTTGTACGAATAATAAACAAATGCAATCCACTTTACTCTTGCAAGCCATTCTTCATTTAATTTTGAATCTTACTATTGTCTTACCTATTTACACAGTTTTTCTCAAAATCAACTTATTTGTGGGTAAGAACATTTTCATGGAGTACAGATATAAAATTAAAAAAACACGTCCTAGAAATCGTATTCATCGTGTGTCAGTGTCAACAGCTCACTAAAAAGAAATACATTTATATTACATGTACGTTACTTCACAACACATTAAAAAATGACCGTGATCATTATTAAAATTACCACAAAAGTTTAAGTGTTTTTTCCGCGGCATAACGGTTTATATAGAATTAGGGACTACATTGACCGTCAAAAATAAAAATAGATTTATTTTAATAATGATGTACAATACATTGTTAACATTTGTTTTGGTATTTTAGAGAGACTAAATATGCCTGTAACAAGTAACGTATTGAAGTACGTACGTATTTGCCTGAGTGGTATTTATGATTAGTATCCATTTGCGAAGGAAAACGTGAATATTTTTTAGTTCTTGGACTTCAATGAGAATATTAAGAAAATACTTGTCGGGGAAGTTCATTAAATGCGTTTACCGTATCTCCATAAACGTATTCTTTGAGAAGACTTATTTTTCCAAATTTGGATTTCAACACTTTAAGCTCGAAGCAGTTCTAGTTTCAAAAACTTATTCAGCATCAATATTTTTTACCCATGTAAGTACTAAATTCACGTTTAAGTATTCTGATTGTTTTATTCATTGTTGCGGACTTAAAGGGAATAAGAAATGCATTTTATCAGACCAGAACATATTACTATAGAACAATACGTGAAACCTTATCTGTCCTAAGTTGAATTATCCAGGAGGCTACAAGCGCTGTTGGTAAGAATTTATAAGAAACTATTCAATACCGTGTAATAAATACTATTTGCAAACGCAAATCAGCTATAGATTATCCCTTTCGTGAATGAAACGACTTACAGCCGCGAGAAGATGAACGTTAATTTGAATAATATATTCTCCCATTGAACTCGAGAATAAAACTGAGATCTCTATTTAGAGCAAAAGGCAAGAAACATCGATCGTTCATTGGAGATAAAAATTTTTGTTACACAAATAAAACAACATAAATAATGACTTTTTAATTGTATTTAAATTTATTCTCTTGATCGTATCATTATTGATAAAAATATTGCCATGATTTGTATTTGACGGACGGTCAATGATTAAAAACTGTTAATGATTAAAAACCTTCCTGCAATGATTAAAAACTGTTATTCGACCTAAGAATGTGACTCTCTCTCCGTTCGAAAATGAATCGAATATTTCCGTAAAGAATTTTGTGTGTTTTTTTACGTCTACTATTGTACCATTGTGAATTTTATTACGATGAGAATAAAATGAACAACATAAATCACAGATTACAATATAGCAGTTTTATTTGCGATGCTGTACACATCATATAGGAAACCACGCTGTTCCTGTACTTCCTACACACCCTCTGCCCAATTTTCACTCGAGTTAATTGAGTTTCAAGTAATCCAGGCGACAAGAACTGTCTGCTCCACGCACACAGGCCCTGAAAGCGCTATTCCCGTTCCGTCAACTTCACGTTCTAAGCGTCAGCGCTCTTCGCTTTCACATCGAAATCGATTCTAGCAGTTAATACCAGGTCACGCAATATGTGGTGGCTTATTGGATGCTGTTAAATGACTTATTACACGATGTTTGCTATTTACGAGTGTGTTTGTCAACATAATGAAGTAATAATTAAACGTCCTTGTGATCGGTTTCTACCCGAGGTAAGATTAGCTGTGGGCACTGCATTTGTTCAGCACTTTTCAACACACGTGATTTTCCATTTGAGATTACTTATTTATTATGAGAGTTACACCATCAAAGCAAATTAAAACTAACATTGTGTCTAAGGTGAAAGTGATAGAAAAGCAAATATTTTCTCTCATTATTTTTAACTACTGCAGTTTTCTGATAATTCGCAGAATTTAACCAAAACGAGACCCGCACAATTTTTTAAACGTCCTTGACTCTATCGGACGGGAAAAAATAAAGAAAAAATCTCCTGCTCTTCTTCAGGTACAAAATATTTTTATAAATTGCATTTATGAGAAACAAAATTTACGGAGTACTTTTAGTCATTTCAAAAAAATGTACATAACTTTATTTCAAGATATGATTTTTTGGAACCGATTTCATTTGAGAAAAAACTTTTATCATCAGTATGCTACTTTTGCAAACCTTTGTACTTTCTCGTACACATACGTATATTCGGGAGTAATATATGTAGTATAGAGAAAGTTAGGCAATGCTGGGGAAAATCGATATCCAGATTTTAACATAAATACACGTTTTGGGGTCCCTTGATACCGAAAATGTGTGTTTTTTTTAAATGTCCGCCCGTCTGTGAACACTACTAGCGCCGAAACCATCCGTACCATCTTTTATAAATTGAAGAATACCCTGTCCATCTGGCTCTAGTTGAAGTTTCGAAATTTTGAAAAACATTCTTTAAAATTTGGGGTACTTTACATAAAGCCCCCGGATATTTTCAAAATTTTCTCAAAACCTTCTCTAACTTTTTTCTTTAAATTTCTTGTAAAAGAAGAATATAATACACTTATAAAAGTGGCATAGGGCCGATTTTCACGGTTAACTCAGAATTTTCCAAAATTGCAAAATTGAATTTATTTCAGCGTCTTCCTAAAACTACAAAATTGAAGATAGAAATTTTTCCTTCATATGAAATTTTTTGTGCATAAATAGTTCTTTCATTTAGGTCATGTAGAGTTTTTGAAAATTTTAATAGTTTTCGTGCACTTCTTCGTGCAATATTTGCAATTTTAAAAAATAACAAAAACTGCTCCAAATTTTTTCTTCAAATTTTTAGTGGGGTTCGTACCAAATGAACCCTATTAGATGACACAAACGCTCTCTATTCTATTGTTTCAAAAATTACAAAAATGTAATTATTTTTTACTTGACTCTCACGTCAGTAATATTTACATTAGAAGCAATTTTTTCACGTTACTATATTTATGAGTCTATGTGGTTTAAATATTGTGAAATAAAGTTTTTGGAAAACTCAACAGTTTTCTGTGAAAATAAGCTCAAAATCCCATATTTCAGAAACGCTCTAAAGCCATTTTCTCAAAAATGGCTCCAAATTTTTTCTTCAAATTTTTAGAATGGAATCCGATGGATTCTAATTGCACTGTTTAATAAGTAATAATAAAGTTCATTTTTGTATATTCAGTTCTTAATTTTTTCGAAATATCTCTCGCCGATAATATGCACTTTTCCAGCGATTTGTAAACACTATTTCATTTGTAAGAATTGCTCGAAATGACTTAAAATGAAGTTTTTCGAAATCTCGATAGATTCCTATGAATAAAGAGCTTGAAATTTCTCATTTACAGTAATGCTTAATTGCTATTTTCTTAAAAACTGCTTCAAATTTTTCAATGAAAATTGTTATTTAGGACGAGGTTTTACTCTTCTTTAATATTCTTGAAGTAATATTTCGGTTCTACTATTAGGAAACTAAAATGTTGAGAAAATGTCAAAAAAAGTACTTTAGGCGACGATAGATGGCAGCTGGACAGAGAATGGAGGAAGACCTTCAAGCCAATTGACACCAAGGAAATTAGAAAACAATTGTTGCAAGAAAGTCTGTGCCATTTTGTGGCACCTCTAGTTTTATATCGCAATTTTTTCAATTGTTTGCAATTCCTTTATTCAAGTACTAGTGATGCTACAACAGAACATGCTTTATGGAAGTGAAATTGAAGCATTGTTTTGTCGTATTTGTTTATTTCAGCAGAAAGCTTTTTCGACCGCATTGCGGCCATCTACAGTGCGTTTCTGAGGCGGCTGGGGGCCTCGATCCAAAAAAGACAACCCTTGCAGCCCTTCTGACAGCCTCCGAAACGTACTGAAGATGGCCACAATGCGGCCGAAAAAGCTTTCTGCTGAAATAAACAAATACGACAAATCAACGCCTCAATTTCACTTCGATGATTCAAATGTCGTGAACTCCACACAATTTCCTAACAGAACATGCTTTCTTGGATTTTTTGAACTGCTACGCAGAAAATATATCACAACATGAACCTACAAAAACGTTTCTGCGTGACAAGAATCGAACTCAGTTCATTGTGGTTAACTTGCTATGCTCCTTAGAACTGTACCACGCAGGTACTCGGCCGTACACGTGTTTGCCAAAGCTTAGAAAAATTGTCTCCAATTATATCTAAAACTCAATTTTCGAATATCCAGCGTCCAACGCAAATTAGTCCTGCATCATTTTAGAGCACTTTTTTCTTCCATTCGTGGGGAAAAAAGCTTTTATTAAAAAAATTAGAGCCGTTTATGAAAATGCTTTTATATCAATTGCATTAACTTCAAGCAGAAATTACACGAAAACTACTGGTTTAAAAAATGTGCATGGCACCCCGTACCTAGTGCGTCGCTGCTTACCACTCAGCTGACGTCATTCAACAACGAAACTCCAAGAATATTTATGTGTTGCTCTATTAGATATTTATGTGTTGCGTTCACGTGGAACTGCACATTTTATTATGTTCTTGGTACATAAAGAACTGTTGTACCATGTATCTTTACATAGACACATATTACTGTGTATGTGGGTATGTATAGATATACGGTAGATACACACTACTCCTGAAAACGGTTTCTGTTAAAATATGTCATTTGTTACAGTGTTATACAAGAGTATTTTATTTGTTCTTGAGCAGTGTGCGTGTTACTTGTTGTAAAACCATTCAGTGTGGTTGTTCAGCTGCATTTTAACTGCTGCAGGTCATTAATGAAAATGTATCGTTGTTTCAATATATTGATGCAGTATTATAAAAAGCTGTAAGAATTCAGTTTCCCAGTTCGAAGAAGTCCACATTCGCTCATCACTTGAGTCTTCTCCTCGCAAGAATCCCGTATTTTATCTGTTCCATCTGCGACCTGAACATGTCGCAAGATACCTTGAGCTCCGTATGGCCCAAGTTAAGAATCGTGCACTTGCATCATCATCCGCCTGGGGCTGGTAACAACTATGAAACTACAGCCTGGGAAACAAACACCTAGCTCTGCTTTAAGCCTTCTTTTTATTTCCCCCTTCTCTTTAGTTTTCTGTAGGTTTTTCTCCGACACACGAATGGACTCGAAAGATCATAAAACTCTCCCACCGTCGGGCGAGGGCGGTGAAATCGCGCTAAGCTTCTTTCTTGGCGATTCCACCGGCGTTGGCGGGCAGTAGGCGGCGGGTGGTTGTGGAGGCGAGGGAGGGGCGATAGGTATAGCAGATGGGCAGAGCAAGGGGAAGATAGGCCGAGGGGAGAGGTGGAGGGGCATGGTTAGAGGTAAGGGGTGGGTCAGAGGTGGTGGGCGGGGTTGGCGCAAGGAGTCGCTGGAGGCGGAAAAGCCTCGTGGTGCGGCTTAGAGCACGCAGTGGCAGCGGGTGACGAGGATCGGAAGGCGGTGGTCCACTCCGCCTCGTCCTCTGCTTACAATGCAATCTTCCGTAAATGCACGGCCCCGTATCTCACCTTGTATCTAAAGATTGCGGAGTCGTCTCTTTGTGAAGTGAAATGCACTTCGCTAACGATGGAAAAATTCCTTAAGAAAAAACATAAGTAGCGCATCTATAAAGTACGTTTCCCTATTTTGTGAAATAAAAGACGTCATAGTTATATGCAAAACTTTATTGGCAACAGGTACAGCAATGATTCTATTGACAGCTATGATTCTAATGACAGCTATTTTGCGACATAGAAACTACACGAATTGAGACTCTTGTCATACGTGGTATCAACTTTCGTATATATGTCTCGTAGACATGTGCCGTCTGAGATTAGAACTGACACAGTCGTCTTCAGTTCTTCGTCGTTGTGTAAACGCTGGTGGAAGGTCAGGAATGTCTTCAGGTGCAGGAAAAGAAGAAAATCGCTGGGTGCGAGATCAGGATTGTATGGGTGATGATTAAAACGCTCCCATCCGAACTGCTGCAGAACGGTTGCTGTTTGCCGCGCCGTATGTGGTCGAGCATTGTCATGGAGCAGTACAGTAAGCATGCCAACACCTGCAGTAAGCATGTCAGTAAGAGCTGACGATGAATTTCGATCGGTGCGAGGTGTTGTGCATTAAGGAACTTTGTCACGGACTGAACCGCTCAGGCGGTGGGAGATCGAATAAGCGCCGCCATTTCGCGCCACTTTGTCACGGACTGAACCGCTCAGGCAGCGGGAGAACGAATAAGCGCCGCCATTTCGCGCCACTGCTGTGGCGCTATTGGCAGTCAGTCTAAACGCGTGTACTTTCAAAGCAAAAAACAGGGAAACTTACTTTCTGGATGCGTCTCGTACATACATAAAAGCAGAGAGCAATGGTAGTCACTATGTACTATACCCAAATGCAGAAGCGTTTCTATACTTGAGTTTTTCTAAAGTGGCAGCTGAGGGTAGTATCTCCAAGATGGAATTCGGTACAACTTTTTGAGATGACCGTATAGTTGCCATACCCACTTATCAGAAATCAAAAAAAGAACATTCCAGAATTTTGTACTAATTTTGAACTAATTTATACCCAAAATTAAATATTTTCAACCGATGTCTAACATCAAAAAACAACGTAGAAGAGTGGGTGCGCTAACTTAACGTTAAGTTAACATACACAAGAAAAACACAAAACACAAAAATTTTTCAATTGGGTATAAATTAATTCCAAATTGTGGTATTTTTGGTTTTTTTATTTCATGTGTTTGTGTGGGTATGCTAAATTAACGTTAGCGGACCCACTCTTATCCATTTTTTATTTCGATGTTGTGCATCGGTTCAAAATTTTTAATTTGGGTATAAATTAGTTCAAAATTAGTACAAAATTGTGGTTTTTTAGTTTTTTCATTTCATATGTTTTTCTTGTGCGGGTATGCTAACTTAACGTTAAGTTAGCGCACCCACTCTTATACGTTGTTTATTTTGATGTTAGACATCGGTTCAAAATTTTTAATTTTGGGTATAAATTTGTTCAAAATTAGTACAAAATTCTGTAATGTTCTTTTTTTGATATCTGATTAGTGGGTATGCCAACTATACGGTCATCTTTTTGAGTCATTCTCGGTGCTGCCACTAGAGTCGCTTGATCTGCGGCACTGCTTGATGTGGCCGCGATCATGCGACAATGTGTGTCAGAACCAAGAAAGACGCAAAAAGTCGTGCCGAATTCCATCTTGGAGATACTATCCTGAGTCGCCACATTAGAAAAACCCAAGTATACGTATTCAAGCGCCCATGTCAAGCATAGAACTTTCGCCCTGTCAGGATATCTCATTTTATCTTCAAACCCCTGTGAGGATATTTTATCTTCAAATTAGGGTTGTGATTAATTCTTTTAACGAGTAAATTAAATAGCAGCGCCCCTTGTGAGGAGCGCCCATTGCACGTTCCATGTCTGCTATACCATACATACGCCTCTGCCCAGATGATGTCCCTATCATAGCGTTCAGATGTTGCAGGAAATACATGTGCAGAAATAATCATTCCTTTCACCGATACCCCCACTCCTAGGGTCCAATTGCGTTTTAGAAGTTAACGTTCGTTATTTACCTTGCACGAGGCGTTGAATTTGCAACGGAAGTTAGAAGATGTACAGGTGTTTAGGTGAGGAAAGTGTTCCAGAGCATCATTCGAATGCGAACTGTAAATGAAACGTAATCCAGGAATCGTTCAAGGAAACGAAATATTCAATATTTTAGAGATCCGCATCGAATCAGGTTGTTTGGTAGGGGGATTTATTGCAGCGTAAGGATCACAGAAGCAACACGTTTTTCATTACCTAACTCATTGAAATTATGAAATAAACAATAATGGTTCATTTTCCGTTCGCTTTCAATGCCATTGGAGACGAATATAAGTAACCAGACGTCTTCTATTTTAAAGGTAGTTTTCAGAATGTTCTAAAGGGTCATTTGGGGCTGGAATTTTTACAGATTTTTAAATTAGGCTGAAAATTTTTCAAGCATAAATTGCAGGATAATTCCAGCAAAACATTGGAAATTAATACACATTACGTTACTGCATTTCAAGTGGAAGTTTAAAGAAATTGTAAGCTTAGACCTTAGTTGAATTGAGAGCGTTGGAAGTGTGTGCGCATCGGCTGCTTCGCCAGTCCATTCTCTTTTATTCGGAAATGGCAACGTTGCAAGCCAAATCGGCGTTGTTGCTCTACCTACAAGTCTGTTATGTTGTCATAACAAAGGCGTTTAAAGTGAATTGTAAAATGCAATGAAATATACAAAAATTACGAATCTAAAATAAATCATTTGAAATAAATAGTAACTTTTTGATGTATGTCAAGATGATCGTGGTGATATATGTCCATTGCAATTCATGTCATTATATATAATAAATCATATGTTTAATTTGTACAAAACGTCAATCTATTCTTTTCTGTGAATAAGAATACCCCCCTTTCAACAGCTCATTCCATCAAACTTCAGCCCCCTTCCCCCACACACGAATTATTCAGTAGAGTACCGAAATTGGGACAGAAAAATACGGTTATTTTGGACCCGATTTACAAGTTTCCTTTCCATGAACATTCGGGGTTTTAGCGAAAGCACACATGCTCAGAGGGCCTTCTGAAAACCCTTAAGCAACATTGCGCATGCGCATGTTCGCGAAAACTCCCGAATCGTTCATCAAAAAGAAGAGTGAGAAACTGGTTTTAGTGCAGCGCCATAAAACTTTGGAGCACGCGAAGTATCTTGAGTGCGGTTTCGGAGGCACGGCATGCTCCGCGATCCGATGACAGAGTTCTCACGTGAAGAAGGAAGGGGTGAGCAAACTACGCTTCAAAGCGGCAAAGTGGACAGATTCAGACTTTTTGAAATTATGCATACGTTTCACTGGAAATTTACATTTAAACAGAAAACGTACAAACATTAATTATCAATCATGCATTGATCATACACAACTTTATGAAAAATAAATCCAAATAGTGTCTTAAAATGTACTATATAATAAATGCCAGCACTAATTACATCTAATGCAACTATACATTCTTATCACTTGAATGTACTAAATGCTTATTTATGCATACTAAGTAGTAACTCTGTAAACTTTTCGATCGCGTAATGAAATGTGTTTTAATGGAAATGGTATTCTAGGTTTTTTTAGTAAACCGACATTACAAATATTTATTTACTAAAATGAACTTAAAAAAACAAATTAACCATCTTCGTAAATTGAAGTTTTAGCAATGCAGTTTCTGAAAGAAATAGTTACGTATTCCAGCGATGAGTGTAGAAATGGTTTTCTATTTGGATGAATGAGGATAATCGTCTTTATTATAAGAATTTCGGAATTTTATCCCATTTTTACATAATCAGGTCTCATACAAACTTGTCTAATTATGATCTATCGAATATGTTCCTAATCGTGATACTTATCAATCAATGATGCCCTATTTTACGTGGCGAGGCTCAAGTAACAAGGCCTGCTCTTCCACCTGACTACACCAATTACACTACGCTCTTTTCACTATCAAGCGGAGGAAGAAGGTAATACTCGGGCGACCAAGCAAACGATTTGAATTTAGCTCAGTTTTCTTTTAGGCTTGAGAATATTTTACATGCAATAAATCTACAATATGGAACAATCCTCTGTACTTCCTCTCCGAAAAACGGCGTAGGAAGAATTTTTTTCACACTTCGATCGGATTTGAACCCGTGACCTTAGGCAGTATAACAGTCCGATGCGCTAACCGTTACATCACCGAAGCAATCTAGTCCATCGTTCTTTTATCTACTCCACAGTTGTGAACGGACGGACGGAATGTCGAATCTCCAGTCTAGTGAGCAGTGGAAATTGCCATAACTGCTCGGCAACTTATTTACCTGCTCAGAATGTATTCTGCTTGTAGATGCAGATTTAACAAACGCAGGAGGACCAGAACAGTTTATAGGATGTTCAGCCTGTGGTGTATTTAGTTTTCCTTGATTAAGCATGCAAGGATTGTGGAGGATTAAATTTGAAAAATAATTGTAAGACACAAATTATGAAAATAAACGATGTTTAATAAAGAGGAAAATTACAGAACACTTTTTTGGGAAATAACCTGATGCAATTTCATTAAAGAAGAAGTAAAAAATAAACAGCTTAATAATACTTATTACCATACAACACACACTATAATGAATAATAAATTAATATAAATCAATTTATGTAATATGAAACCTTGAAGGAAATAATAATTTGATAGATAAGTATCAATTGAATGTGTAAAAGAAAGCATGAAACTGTTGATTGATTCTCACGCGGGGAGCGGATGGGAGATGCTGAGCGCCGGGCTGCACCGCAAGGCCTAATCCCTCGCCGCCGCGTTCCGGCCAGGGCCGGTGTTGCGCGGCGCCGGCCAGTGGGCGGGGGACCGGGGGCTCGTCACGAGAACCGCGCTGGCCAGCGGCGAGCCCTCCACCCGCGTCACCGCCTGGCACTCAGAGAAAATTGGACCGGGCTGATGAAACGAGCCTTTGGGCGAGATAGTTGACTTTTCTTCATTTATCATGAGACGTTCTGGGAAGGGCGTCTGTATTTTCCTAGACTGTGAGGAAATTAAGCAATATGGCTATCGTTAGAAACGTTGATGGTTTTGTGTATTTAAGTACGGACAATTGACCGCTGTGACGCATGAGGGGTATTATTCTTTACCAAAACGGAGGGACAACGCCGCTCGAATATCTGATTGCTTCGGAATGTTGAAGCACCGGAGTTTATGACGTTACACGAACCCACAAAATTTGGATACGAAAAGTGCCTCAAATGAAGATAGCTCGTAATTCCTCTCTACACTGCACTGTGTCATTACCGAAATTTTGGTGCTATGTTAAATCACAAGGGTATTGTCCTAGTGGGCATACAAGGTGTATCTTATAAAACTGAAAATTTTAGTTCTGAGCATACTAAATAAATGTACTACATTCATCTAGTCATTAAAAATGTATTATCTCTTTTGAGATTTTAGACCATTTTTAGAAATGGTCTAAAATCTCAAAAGAGATATTAGTTTATATTATTTAGATATTAATTTTTATAGCACGAACTCCTATAATTTCGGTCCCTTCGATTTCGTGTTAATGAGGGTTTACTGTATTTTATGACCTTCTTACTTAATAATCTCAGTTACTTCACAAATATTATTAGGTAGGAAAAGTAAAAAATAAAAAACTTCAGAGACTTCTAAGCTCAGAAGTACAATACTGCCATAGAAAACTTGCAATGATATTGACAAATATGTCAATTGAATATATTGCACTAAAGCATGAATATTCGAATCGTGTGGCGGTGGCGCACCAAAGAGGGTAACCCACAGGGTTTCAGCCTCCTCCCTCTGAAGCTAATAATGCATTAAAAATCGAACGTTTACTAATTTTGTGTACTAGGAAAGACATACAATATTTCAGTCATTTTTATTACAAATATTAACTAATCTAACAATTAAATATACACATTTTATATTCAGCATAAAAGAACATTTTTTTATAAGAAAGCATAAAGTCGGCTGGATACTAGTACTGAAGCACCTCGCAAATCCGAACCCCGCAAATCGGAAATTTCGGGTAATCCGAACGAAATTCGGGAGGAGGAAAAATAAACAAAATGCTCATTTGTAGTGTAAAGAAAGGATTTAATAATCAATGTAGAACTGAACAGCAAAATATTGAAACACAAGTTGTCGAGAAGAAACGTTTATTGCACTGAAAAGGACGATGTATATCGCGTGTTTATACAGCAGTAAGTTTCACTTAGAGGAACTTCCAAAATCGGTAATCTTATATCGTAAGGAACTGAATCTGCTTGATAACGCAATGTGATGATGCACTCGCTACGCAACGTTACCGTTTTCTCTCATCGCAGATTAGGCTGCATTATCTGATAATCCTTTAAATGTATTTGCAGATTTACAGTACATTTTTTCGGATGGAACTGTGGAACAATCATATATTATACACCACGCATCAGTGAAAAGTACTTTTACATTCAGTCGGAAATTAGACGTTTAAAATATCGCTAAAAAGATCTTTTACAGTGGTATAGAGCTGCTTGAGCCACAAAATAGTATTTTTCGCTGAACTATGCTGATCCATTCAATGTTTAATTCAGTAAGATTATTATAAAGTTGCCAAAACATCGCCAGATGCATTGTGGAATTTTTTGATAATAAGCCTAGAGCTCAAGTAGATCTTTCTTTTTTACTGTGCTGTTACTTTGTTGTTTTCGACGTATGCACGTACGTCCAGTACTCAGCGCAAGCGTAGCATTCTTCTCTTATACTTTCTTCTATCAACAAAAGAATGGCCTCCAGGAAAAGCCAAACAACCCAGCACATTTGCTGCGTAACTAAAACGTGCCGTACAGCGCTCTTTGACGCCGCGTTCTTTCGTCTTCTCAGCATAACACGAACGTCTTTTCCGGTTATATTGTATGCTTCTTGTGTGGCATATCAGAAATTTATGAACGAAATGTTTCCTTCAGTTAAACTGCCTTCGTGATAGCGAAATTGGTTTCAATCAGACGATCCAGTAGAATCCTCTCCAAACCATAAACTTGGAGTTAAACAACCTACATCTCGTACATTAAATTAATCACTTATTATAATTGTCTCGGTATTATAGTCTGTCTAATATAACAGTCGCTTATAATATTAATCACTTAGTATAATTATCCTCTATTAATTTCTTTGTCATTCCTTCTTTCATTACCTTACACTTCGTTTTGGTAGCAACTGGGTGCAATTGTGGGTGCAACGGTCTCCTTTGGGGAAGATAGTTTTTGCGGCACAGAGCTCGTTACGGACGGCAGCGCCGCGAAGGGAAAATCGTCTTGATGCTGATGAGAAAAATATATAGCTCCATTTAAAAATTCAAAGATGATTAAATTTTTCAAAAATTAAAAATATTTCAAATAATAGCTCTAAAACATACTTGTCCCATGATTCCGCATTGTTGATAGGAAGCTGCATGTCGATACCGTGAACGGTTTAAAAGTTATGGGGGTGGCCCTAGTTCGTGGGACACCCGGTATATTTGAACGTCTCCGTCAGATTTTGTAGCGAGCCACTTATTTTATCCCATCTTCTTCTTTTATACTAACTCCTCTACAGTTCCAATCCACCACATTTATTTTTTCTATTCCATACATGTTGTTGTTCTCTTTCCCCTAATGCTTCAAAGGCAGATTCATATATCTTTTTAACCGCCTCTTACATTTTATTAGCAGAATCATCTGCAACGTCACACAGTTTTGTGGCTAATATCATTTTATAAAGAAACCAGTAGAGTCGTCTGGAAGTTTTTGTAAATTATAATTGATTTTTAAAATATTTTTACCAACTTCAATTTTGTAAGCATCTTTGTACTTTTAAAAGAAAAGAAAATTCTGGACACCAGTAAATGATGAAGACACTTACGGCCTCTCAATACTCTTACGGGTTTTATCCAAAGTTTTGGTTTTTGTTTTAATATAATGTAATCAGTCAATTGTTAATATAATCAATCAATTCAGATCTATAATTGATTATATTGATTGATTAAAATTTTAAAATGCTAACAACCATAAGAGTGATTATTACAAGTAGAATAAACTCACCCTTTTAAAAAAATTAGTATATGCTTACATTTGCGAAATTCGTGACAAAAATAACTGGTAGTGCTACAGAATTGCACAGAATCTCTCGTACCAAATTTTTCTAACTTCCTTGGTGTGGATTTGTTTTAAGGTCTAGCTCCATTCTCTGGCAAGCAGCCATCTATCGTCGCCCAAACTACATTTGTTTGACATTTTCTTAACTTTTCGGTGTCTTAATAGCAGAACCGAAATAATATATTAAGAATGTTAAAGAAGAGTGTAAGCTCTTCCTAAATAACAATTTTCATTGAAACATTTGAAGCCATTTTTAAGAAAATAGCAATTGAGCATTACTGTCAATGCGAAATTTTAAGCTCCTTATTCATAAGAATCTATTGAGATTTCGAAGAATTTCATTTCAAGTCATTTCGATCTCGTCTACTCATAAATATAATAATGTATACAAATCGATGAAAATGTGCATATTAACGGCGTGAGAGATATTTCGAAAAAAATACATTTGTGTCATTTTTGAAAAAACAAATGAAAAAACAAAAATGAACTTTTACGTCGTATTAAACAGTGAAATGAACACTATTCTTTCGAAAAATCTGAAGAAAAAATTTGAAGCCGTTTTTGAGAAAATGGCGTTTGAGCATTTCTGCAAATGCAGAATTTTGAGCTCATTTTCACTGAAAATTGTTGAGTTTTCGGGAAACTTTCTTTGACATTATTTAAAGCACATGTACTCATAAATACAATAACGTGAAAAAATTGCCTCTAATTTAAATACTACAGGCGTGAGACTCGAGCCATAAAAATTACATTTTTTTAAATTTTTGTAAATATAAAAGGCTACAGCAATATGGTGTTTGTCATCTTATAGGGTTCATTTAGTACTAAACCCACTAAAAATGTGAAGAAAAAGTTTGGAGCCGTTTTTGAAAAAAACATGTTTTGTTATTTTTAAAATTGCAAATATTGCACGCAGTATTGCACGAAAATTACGAAAATTTTCAAAAATGTACGTAAACTTTTTAAAAGAATTATTTATGCACAAAAAATTGCATATGAAAGAAAAATCTCTATATTCAATTTTGTATTTCTAGGAAGACGTCGAAAAAAATTCAAAATTTTGCAATTTTCGAAAATTCGGAGTTAACCGTGAAAATCGGACCTATGCCACTTTTATAAATGTATAATGTACTCTATTCTTACAAGAAATTTAAAGAAAAAATTTAGAGTCGTTTTTGAGAAAATTTTGAAAATCTTCGGGAAGGCTTCATTTAAAGTTCCCCAAATTTTCAAGAATGTTTTTCAAAATTTGAAATCATCAATTAGAGCCACATGGACAGGGATTAAATTTGGAAAAGATCGTACCTCTGGTTCAGGCGCTAGTAGTGTTCACGGACGGACAGACGTTTAAAAAAAACAGATTTTCGGTATCAGGAGACCCCAATACGTGTGTTACTGTTAAACTCTCGAAATCGATTATCCGCAGCATTACATAACTTTCTCTATACTAAGTATATTACTCCGTATATACGTATGTAAACGAAGAAATAAAAATTACGCAAACATTCTTCGAATTTTCAAAATAGGGCAATTAAAAGTTTCTTTGGATAATTTAAAAGTAATGAGATTAAATATATATTGATCAATATCAATCGAAACTCTTTCTTAATCGAAAAAAAAATTCAAGCATAAAATTAGCATATACAGAATGTGAAAGCTTAAATGTTCCTACTCATTTTTGAAATTATTCTTAATCTGTCCTTAATTCGGGAAGGACTTCTTTCTGAAATCCACCTTACTGAAAAAGTTGCAGATTATTAAGTTATATGGCAAATCATCAAAATTTTTTTACAACCTTTTGCATATATTGGCATGGTTAGAACAATTGAACACAATCGCCGTTTTAAGAAAACACTTTTTCGGTATCAGGGGACCCCAAAACGTGTATTTCCGTTGAAATCTGAAACTCGATTTTCCGCAGCATTACATAACTTTCTCTATACTACGTATATTACTCACGTATACACGTATATATGCGAGAAATTAAAATTGTGGTGATTAAATTAATATGCGCCAACATTTGTAGAGCTGTTTTCACTGTGTCGTCTTTGTTACTGCCTCTGCCAACTTTCTGTAATTTGTCATTCTTATCATGTTACAGGGCTGTAATGTCTATTTATTTTTACTTTCTCGTATACATACATATATACGGGAGTTATATACGTAGTATAGAGAAAGTTCTGTAATGTACTTTGTTCTGTACTTTGGGCGGCGATAGATGGCAGCTGGCAAGAAGGAAGGGCAAGATTGTACAGTATCAGGTCACACCAAGGAAATTAGAAAACTTTACTCCTAGAAAGTGTGTGCCATTCTGTAGCACCTCCAGTTTATTTCTTTAACGTGAAAAACTGTAAAAATTACGTGTGACGTTCTATGGGCAGAAGTGCAGTCTGTGCACGGTTTCTCTGGGATCTCTGCCC
The DNA here is from genome assembly GCA_011170035.1 of Teleogryllus occipitalis. Classification (NCBI taxonomy): domain Eukaryota; kingdom Metazoa; phylum Arthropoda; class Insecta; order Orthoptera; family Gryllidae; genus Teleogryllus; species Teleogryllus occipitalis. Next base: position 25,749 of record BLKR01011804.1, read on the forward strand.
TGACTGGTATTGAATTATAAACACAGGTAGCAACTAAGCGTTTTTGGCAAGAATTGGTAAGAAAATATTCATTCCCGTGTAACAAAAACTATTTGCAAAGGCAAATCAGATATGGATTGTGGCTATGGGTTATTATCAGGTGCTTTGTGACAAAGTTGACTTATCACCACGGGAACATGAACGATTATTTGAATAACTACAATTGTATCCCTTGTTGTTCTGCTGCTCAAAATGCCGGTTTTCCACGAATATTTTGTGTTGAACCTTTTTTCCAGGTATGGATAATTATATTCGTTCGGTAATTGTACTTAAGAACAGAATGGCACTAAATACATACTCTCCTGAGTCGAAGCGGCTTTTATTGAATATCAAACTCGATTATTGTTAACAAGTTGTATACTATTAGTAAAAGTTTCAACAGTAGATTATTTTACCCGTTGACAAAAGAAGTGAAAGTACTTGTTACAAAAAGTGAACACAAAAATTATGCAAACGTGTAGATTGCTTTTTAAACAGAAAAAATGCTGTCAGGTTTTTCTTTCTATTGCCTACCTCTACTGATTTTTATTCCTAGTACGGACTATTTCCAACATTTGTGAAAGAGATTACAAATTCCACTTGCAAGTTCTCTGAGGTATTGTCATCTTTCATCTAATCCTGACTCTTTTGTTCTTTTTCTTCAAGAGACCCTCTTGTGCTGTAGACAAATGGTTTGCGTGGCATTAGTCAGAATCCTTTCTGTACACATGCTCGCTGCGAAGTCAAGTTAATAACGGAACTTGTTTAAGATTTCTTGCCAATAAGAGGGAAGCAGCATAGGAAATTTTACAATCTTTCCCCTATTCTACTTTAAAATGAATCTCGTGTAGCACTGTTAATTGTTTTTAACTTCCAGCATTTTATATTCCTTCTCGTCACGATCTTGATATTCAGAGTAAATAAATTAACTTAATAAAAATATCTGTGACTTGGTGCAACAAGGGCAAATGTCAGTTTTTAGTTATTTTCGATTTGTGTGACTAATGTGTGCTTTAAAACCCCTTTTTTCAGTGCAAGCAAGGCCAAACTCAGAATTCGATCCTATTTGACTTCAGTATCCAACTTTACATTGGCCTGCGGTGGTTTTGTTATTACGATGTTTAAGAAAGCCACCCATTCTTTGAAAAAAATCTATTCTATCAATATTCTACTTTTGCAATGCACATTTTTTTTGCAATTTTCGAGAAGAATGAGATCGCCGCAAATGTGACAGACACCACATTTTTACTCTTCTTTGCTACACACGAAAAATTTTAAACGAGAAAAACTCGGAGCCGTTTTGGGAGAAAATATAAATATTGACTATATTTTACGAAAAATTGCGTGAAAACTACTCAGGTTTTCGAAGTATTGTACATGACCTTACGTTGAAGATGGTTTTGGAACTTTGAATATTGACATAGCCACTTCTTACACCAAATCAAAGGTGCAGTTTTGCATAATTCTTGTGGCATAGTTGTGAGAAGAACTGAGATTCATTAATAAGAGATTTATATACATTCAGTGTTCCTCCTTTAAAATTGTTACACAATTGAGTTATGAAAATATAAATGCGTATTTTATTGAAGAGCATCCTTCATTGTTATATGAAGAGTCTGGAAAGGACAATAGTTCCAAACTTTATATTA
>BLKR01011805.1:0-27380 GCA_011170035.1 Teleogryllus occipitalis
GAATGAATGAATGAATGAATGAATGAATGAATGAATGAATGAATGAATGAATGAATGAATGAATGAATGAATGAATGAATGCCTTATTTTACGTGGCTAGACTCAGCCCATGAGGCCTACTCTTCCGTCTATCCACACAAATTTCGCTACGCTCCTTTCAGCACCAAGCGGAGAAAGGAGGTATTATCTTGGGCGACGAAACAGGCAATTTGAATTTAGCTCAGAGGCTTCATTTAGGCTTGAGGATCTTGTAAAATTTACTAACAGCAGTAAATCTACTAACATGGGACAGCCGGCTTTACTTCCTCTCCGAAGGAAGGTGTACGAAGGATTTGAATCCGGTATAACAGTCCGATACGCTAACCGTTACACCATCGCCGCCGTCCTACATGAGGTGGCCAAGCGGAAAATTCTCGTTAATGATTTCGTTGTCATAATACGTATATATTTGACGTAGATTAGTTTAAGGCGTAGGCAAACATAGTATCTGAACGAAGTATTTTTAATGAGACCAGAATATGGAGAATATCATCGTTTTGCCAGCACAGATTGCTCACAGCACCAGCTTTTCTGACTGGGATATTCTAGGTTCCGAGTTCAGACGGGGGGAGTTTTCACACTAACTAAATCTAATTCAGCCGCTGTCTGAAGGAGAATTCTACCGACCGGCATGATTTCTATGGTTTCTCCGGTCAGTACCAGGTCAGTAACAACTTGACTTAAACTTGGAAAAACTTCGAAAGACTAGACAAAACTCTGCCCTACATTTTTTCACAAAAAAGCACACTACGAAAGAAATGTGAATGTATTCATTTGTATTAGTATAGTCATATATTTGCAATCTCTTTTATTGCATTAGACGACAAACGATTTGAATCAAAAAGCCCAAATTATACCTTTCCGTCAACACAGTTGAAACAGTCCTACGGCGAAATTCCGTCCGCAGCTCTGTGCGATGAGCGACAAATTATTATATGGCGACCTGGCGCTAATTTACATATTTGCTATGCAATCAACCGAGTAAGCGCTCAACCGCCCAGCCAATTTTAGGAGTAATTATTGTGCGGCATTGCATGGAGAAAACTGCTTGACACATTTATATTTGCTGTGCCTCTCCCGCCCCTTGTTAATCGTCCACCAAAGCGCGTACCAGACTAATTGTGATGTGTGGGGCGGCTTGAAGTGGCCAGCGCTGGGTGCACGAATTCTCCAGGAAACGGAAGCTCAGTTTATGCAAATGGCTGATTCCGGGAAAGAGCTGGCGCTCGCGATCAAAGCCATTTGGAGTTTGTGGCGCAGTGCGATTTGTTTTCATGTTTATGAGAATAATTCGCGGTGTTTGATACGGAACGTTCAGTTACCGGTATTTTACGACGAAAGTGAGTGGTCATTTAGAATTCAGTAAATGTCTATGACCGGCTTTTTCTGATGACTGGCTCTCAAATTTCGAGTGAAGTATAGTTTAAAACGAGGAATGAGTTTTATACAGTGGACTGCGTTCCTTCCTTTAACTCACATCATTACATTTTGATGTTGTAGTTAATATTTTCATATAAAAAGATATCAAACAAAGAGCTTTCATTTTCTTATTGTGCAGGTGCAATTAAATAAAAGTTAATTGTTTCAGAAATAAGCTATCATAGGCATTCTAATAAAAATCTCACGAACATAAAAGGGAAGATAATACAATTTATTTGAGAAAATCAATTATATTTTTGACAATATTTTTGACAATTTTATACATTTTTATTTAACTATTTAGTATTTTTATTTGTACGAAATGAACTTAATTTGTATTTGTACTTGTAACTCCTTGTAACTACATGTTATGATATGATGAAGAGAATATTATGTTACAAATATTAGTAGCAGTAGAAAATGCAGCTCCATTGCTGCAACCCACCCACTACAAATTTCATATGGGCTGAAAAGTCTGTGAGTAATGGTGAAACAATTAAACGTTACTATAGTATTTTTTACCCGGAGAGTAAAATTCTAGTGTTACGTTTCAGCGTTGTCGGTATCTATTAATTTGAATGATCATTGTCTACTTACGATAGCCAGTAACACTCACAATAGTCTAGTCATAATAGTCAGTAATAAACAGTAAACCATGATTGATTTGGTAATAGATATTTTAATTATCAAGAAATAAATTATCACATTTTTTGTCTGCCATTTGTAGTGAGTTATCAACATCAGAAATTTCAAATGAAATATGTGCATTTGAAAACTTAACTTTCTCTCCAAAAATTAACCATGGTGGAAAGTAATGACGGTTTTTGTTTTAAAATTAGATATAATAAATGTTGCGATATGATTTTATTGTATCGTTGAGAAACACATGGGACAACATGAAGTATGCGCTGCCAGCGGCGCCGACAATGACATCTGGGTGCGCAGTCGGCGGCGGATGAAAGACGACAGCCGGAGGCGGCATCCGACACCGTTTGTCGCCCAACCGTTTCTATTACTCGCACTGTCGAGTAACCTTAAGCGCATCATTTATTCCTCTTTCAATGGAGGAGTACCCAAACTTGTGTCCAAATTAGAATGGCATGCTCGACCATGAAAGCATAAACATAAACATTCGAATGCACAAGGCACGTTGGAACTCTTTGCTGGGTGGTCCAAATGGAACTGCACAAGTACGTAAATGATGAAATTTTTGTATTTTTACGATATAATTTGTCTTATTAAAAGTAAACAATATAATAAAATTATTTCATTTCACCCATTGTAAGCTTTATGGCTTCTCAGAAACGAAATACCGGAACCACCAAAAAACTTCGCGCCAGCACTGCCGGGAACAGCCAGGAATCCTAACAGCCGGGAACAGCCGGGTTCCCAATATTGCTCGAAACAGCCGGTACGGCCAGTTCCGACCCTTGAAGGGCCTGCGTATATAGTTCACAGGCAGATGAAGAGCGCACCCCTTTTCCGAGAAAGAAACCCTGCGCGAGCGATCCATAATAGAAGGCGCTCGTCCGGGGGTCTATTTGGCAACGACTTCCGAAGATCAACACGGAGGCTTCATAAATATACGAAGCGCCGGAAGTCGAAAGCGCGTGCTCGGCCCCGAGGGGCCGGCGAGTGCCCAGGTGGGGTGGGGTGGGGCGTCGTTAGCGGCGCTTCAAAAGGCGCTCTCTGCTGGGTTTGGTTGCGCGCCCCAAGCGCGTGGCCGGTCGCGCACTCGCCCCGCTCGGCGCCCGCCACCCTCTGTTCACCTCTCACCCGCCACCACCCAATGTCCACCCCACCTGCGCTGACGGCTCGCCACCCACTGCCCACTCCGCCTGTTCTGACTGCTCGTCATCGCCTGCCCACCCCGCCTATGTACACGGCTCGCCACGCACTGCACTCTCCACCTGCACTCACTGCTCGCCAATCACTGCTCACCCCGTCTACACTCCCCGCCCACAACTCACTACGCACCGTGCCTAAGCTCACGGCTCGCCACTCAATGCACGCTCCGCCAGCCCTCACTGCGTGCCACCGACTGCTCGCCTTTCACTGCTAACCCCGCCTACACTCCCCGCCCACAACTCACTACGCACCGTGCCTTAGCTCACGGCTCGCCACTGACTGCACGCCCCGCGTGCCCTCACTGCTCGCCACGCAGTGCTCTCCACCCACTGCTCGCCACCCACTGCTCGCCACCCACTGCTCGCCACCCACTGCTTACCCCGCCTACACTCCCGGCCCGCCACTCACTGCGCCCCTCACCTGCACTCACAGCTCACCTCGCACACCACCACATTTCCCCCCGCATTACATACATTGCTCTCCCCGCTCGCTGCGTATACCACCCCGCCCTGTCCCGCCCCGCCCATCCAGTGCCCGTTCAGCCACTAGGCAGCCGGCCCCGTCCGCCCTCAACGGCCCTCCCGGCACGGTAGGCCATCTCTCGCGACGACCCGCCCTCACTCACCATCTCCAATCGCTGGAGCAGCGCCCCCACTCTGCCGTCCCTTCCGCTCCCGCCACACACGGCCCTCTGTCGCCAGCGCGCGAATATTTCATCGCCGCCCCCCAGAGGCGCTTTTGCGCAGCCCAAGGTGTGCTTTTGCGCAGGGGAGGGCGAGGGGGCGGAAGCCAACGCACCAAAAGGTAAACGCCAGAGGATCTCTGCCAGAGTACATCGAGAGGTCCAAAGAACGGATTCGTTTGTGAGGGATTGGAGAATTACGAGATAGCGAGGTGAAGGGCGTAAGTGAAGCATAGAAGGGTAATGTAGATTCGGAAGGATACGATAAGTATTCAATGATAGTTCCCTCTTAAAATTGTAAAGTTAACCTTTGTACACTCAGTTTTTAGTGATAAATCTTCAGTGATAGTTCCCTTTCAAAATAGTAAAATTGACCTTTATACACTCAGTTTTTTACCAACAATCTTTGTCAAGAATCCTTGAATTTTAAAAAAAGTATGACAATCACTAATTTTGTTTGTTAAAAATAGTGTTTATGCTGGTAGCTAAATTAATGTTTAAAAGACCGTGAATGGGTATGGAAGTAAAAATAAAAATATAGTAAATAGAGATGTAAAAAATTGCAGGAAAATTTGTATTACTAATACTAAACAGTAACCTCGAAAGTCCTTGCCTAAAAATAAAAATAGTGGTGCTAAAACAGCATGTACTTTCTTGCCGGTCCTTTCACGCAAAAATACATTAAAAGGATTCAGATTTTCAAAAAACTGTACATGATCTTATTTCAAAATATCTCTTTAATGGACAGTTTTCATACGGGAAAACATCTCTTATCTTTAATATTCTAGTTCTAGGAAGATCAATTATTGAACTTTGCAATGTTCGAAAAATCAGTTTTCCACGAACATGAAACCTGCACCATTCTCTTAAAATTGCAAAGTTAACTTTTATACACTCAGTTTCTTCATGATAAATATTCAATGTTAGTTCCCTCTTAAAAACGTTCTTCACAGTATCCAACAACAAAGTTTAATAAAAAATGATGAAGCCACTTTTCGAAAATTTGGAAAATGCCCCAGGTACTTCGTGTAACGTATCGGTTTCAAATTCAAGGAGCCGTTACATCAGTCAGAAAATCGGCTGAACGGTTTAGCCGCTAGCGGTGTTCACAAGCAGACGGTCACACAGCCACACACATGGAGAGACTTTTCGCGGTCATTCGATTTTTTGGCATCAAGGATGGATTCTGGCTACTCCACATGTTGTAGAATTTTTCTTCTAAATTTAGCAACGGATTTATCCACTTTTTCGTTACCAGGACCCTGTAATAAGAGGTTTTCTGTCGAAAATTCGCCGGTTTTTCGAGCAGCATTACATAACTTTCTCTCTACTCCTGAGCGAGAGAGTAAAATATACCTACAAACACGTGGGAATAATGTGTTTTAAAAAGAAGAGATAGTTGAAACTCGTATCTTTTAATCCTTCTGTTATAACTTTCAATTAGCTTTTTCTCTTGCTCGCGCTGCTGAATGAGCATAAAATGAAGCTTGATACTGTGAGCAAATTCAATCTACCTGTATTATTTCAACATTGCGGTCGTTTTTATTTCTCACGATATTTTGATATTTTTACTAAGAAAATAAAGGTTATCAGTGAATTTACTTGCATCTGCATAATTTTTTTTTACAAAATACCTTTGATTTTTCCTACAGAATAATACGTTGAATTTTTTAAAAATTTCATTCAAGTAATTTGTTTCCTATCTATTATTTTAAACAATTAATCATACTTTTCTGCAAACAAAAAATCCCTGAAACTGATCTGACAGAGACGGAATGGAGGCATAAAATTGAAGGAGAAATATGACAAATGTAGTTTTTGGGCTAACCTCTCTCGTTGGATTTCAAATCCCTAACAATATAAAAAGCTTTATTCATTTTTTGTCTAGTACCAACTATGACTCTCCATAGAATGAGCATATGATAACCAACATAATACATAAATACGAAATTGACCATTGTAAAAATCACGACCGTTAATATGTAGTAGGATAATGGATCACGGGATCGGTCAATTAATGAATTACACTAGTTTGCCAACGTTTCGGAATATTTTATTCCTTCATCAGGGCTTACTAATGCATATACTGGTCAAACATAGTGGAGGAACATTATGACAACGAAACCCCATCATTTTATTTCAGCCACGTTTATGAAGACGATACTACGATTCCTTAAATATGAAGTAAATAATGATTTTGATTTTTTGAACCCTCTCATACAACTTCATTGTTGAAGAAAGATTTTTTCAAATGAAATGTGTTCTCCCCAATAGCAGCGTCGTTATGTCCACACCCCACTGTTTAGACTTTCTTACACTCCATCGTTGCAACTGACGTCAGGCATCGTGTGTGCATTGATGGCGCTGTATGTTCCCCTCCGCACACGATTTTATTGCCGGGACTCATTGTTAGTGAGTTGAAACGTTGGCATCGCTTTCATCTTCCGACGGATTGTCGCTGTAGGATTCTATTGACAATTGCCACCTCAGGATCTATACGGGTTTCCCAGTACATAATGGGTGAAACATACCCTTCTAGTTCGTCGACTATAGTATGGATGAGTTCGACTTAATAATAATAATAATAATAATAATAATAATAATAATAATAATAATAATTATTATTATTATTGTTATTATTATTATTATTATTATTATTATTATTATTATTATTTCGGGTGTGAATTTCGTCAATATATCGACATTGACATTTTGTGGCACCACATTCTATTCTCTATTTTAAGTTCTCGTACGTTCCCTACCCCAGTGTCCCGGTGAAATGGTACAGGACGGAGGTTTGCAGTCGTGTTGTAGCGGAACGGCAAAAAAGACCTTTTAATTGCCCCTAATAGATTCCAACAGTAACTGTTAATGGAAATGAATTGAAGAAATTTCTACTGAAATCACATCATGATAGAAGAAAAATATCTACCATCTAATTTACATTGTAAAGACCATCCTTATGCCATTTATAGTTCAGTTAATGCAGTGTAAACTTCAGAGTACATTTACAAAAGAAAATGAATACACTAACAACCGTCCAAAAAGATTAATCGTTTCAGTAATTTAAATTATTAATTTGCCGGATTTGTTAATCAAACAGAAGGCATTAACTAGTACACCTGTTTGCATGAGAAATTTGAAACAATTGAACATTTATAATAATGAAAAATTCGAAATTTCTAATGATATTGGGTATTTTACTATGTTTGAACCGCACTTTGAACAAGCTGAGATAGCTGAGCGACATCATTTCAGTTGTCTCAGCAGACAGGGATGTCCTAGGTTTTGAGACCGTGACTGTGAAAGGAAGCCAGCCTGCGATCGAAAAATTAATGCATTTTGTCAGAGTCTACTGCATGGCCGCACCGTACGAAACTAATGGTCGGTTGCACAAACGGTCGCTATGGAATACATAAGCTTATTGATTCTATAAAATAGTCTGTAAGTGATTATGGACAACCAATAAGACCCATGGAACCTATAAAGCTTTCTATATCATATAGGACTACAAATGCTTATAGATTCTACAAATAAGCAACATGGCGGCACTTAACAAACGACTCTTTACTAGTTTGAGGTTATTGGTGGTTCTGAGCGTCCGTTGTGTAGTGTCGTAGTTTAGTGGCTTTTTACAAGTTTTATTTAGTGAGCAGTGCGCGTTTTGGGTGCATTTTTGTATATTGAATGTCAGTGAATGCTGTATTCACATATTATTTCTGCGTGCAATATTGTGACGAGAAGTAAGGATTAAATTTTGTCATGATAATGCTAATTTCTGCTATAATTACGGTCTAATTTTTTCTTCACAGCATCAAGTTTTTCATTCTACAACTTTTGTATATTCCCCTTCAAAGTCAACAAACAAGTGCTTCATAAAAATTTCTTTCCCTTTTGCAATCCCAGTAATCATTAATGAAAACAATGAAAAGATAAATGAAATAAAGGTAAAATTAAAATTAAATGAAAGAGACTAATAATTTACAAAATGAATATTAAAAGCAGAAGTAAGTTTTGTAATAATAAAAACAGAAGTAATTTGTGTAATAATAAAAACAGAAGAAAGAAAAACCTTTATACAAGTAAAAACTATTTTTTGATTTATGATTTTAATAATAAATCAAAAAATAGTTCGTTGTTAGCTAAAAGGTAGCAAAAAATAAAAAATAATTTTTAAAATTAAGAATGGAAGATAAATATTTAATATGTAAATATAAATGATTGATATAGAGTCGTAGGCTTCCGCAGACAGCTAAGAATACAAATAATTGATACCTAAATAATTAATTATTTCTATTTAATAAATAAGAATCCAATATACTATATATAACTTATCGTAGTACCTACTATTGTAAATATAGAGAGAAAATTGGCACAGCACACGTAAGAAAGTAGAAAGTTTTTTTTGACGTAAATAAATAAATAAATAAATAAATAAAAACGAAGCAGTATTCAAATATCGACTGTGTCGCTATCGAGTGGTTACATGTCGAAGTTCTTAAAGAATATAGAGTTACAGATTCCACACATCTGCTTAATGCAACGGTGCACGGCCCGTGGAACCGATAAATTTTATAGAACCGGCTCTAACTGACGTCACTCTGTGGCATCGACCAGCGAGGGCATCGCGGTGCTGACTGTCGGCTGTTTCTGACCGTGATTACCTCGCTGGGGGGAATCACGGTGGCGTAGGCTGCCGTGATTTCTGGTGGAGAGTTGTAGACGACGACTCGGACCATGAATTTGGTGGCGGCACTCACGTCGGTAGCTTCATGGTGGAGGCAATGAGTAGGCGATGCTAAGCTCCTGTTGCCGGACTTGCCCGGTAACCCACCCGTTGGGCCCCTGGCGCGTCGACCCTTGGGCAGAATTGGGTGAAGGAGATTCTTCAAAATGCTCTGGAATTCACATAGAATGGTCCGGCGGGAAAATGATATCTACCGTCAGGTTTCCCAGGTTCTGGCAATACTCACTGCGTAAGCCTAAAGGTGTAGGCAGTGAAAAGACGGGATGGGGTCTCCGACCCGCTCGGACCTGAGTTCGGGTGGCCCCAGTTGGGCTCTCGGCTTCGTTGTGGCAGTGGCCCGATGCTCAGGGCAAAGAGGAGGGAACTTGTTCCAGGCGCATGTGAGTAGCACATTATTTGGGCTCCGATACTAGCCTGGATAGCGAGGAGCTCTGAGCTGGCAGGGCGGCCCGACCCAGCATTGAAAGGGGCAGTTGCCGTGAGGGCAAACTGCGGGATCCGGATACCAACCTGGCGCCGTACTTGTGCGCCATCGGGGTTAGGGTAAAAGCAAACCTTTAGAAACCAACCTCGGGGACTTGCGCCCTCTGGTAGAACAAGTAGATGTGCGGAGTAGTAGCCCACGCAGGAAGTCCACTGGCGGCTGGGAAGGCCGTTTGCACTTGCAGGGCTGCGGGAAAATCAGTTTAATCCCCCATCAGTTCGCAAATTGTGCTTATCGTTGTCTGCATTCTTACAAGGGATTTTCTTCGGTCATAATAAGAGCAATAGTTAGTGCTTCATCTCATTATAAACATAACCGTCTGGACGTTAGTGAACTGGGGTAGGCACACGGGGTGAATGAGAGCCGAATTCAGGTGTTTAGTATATTTTTACGAGATATTTTGCATCGTATAAACTAGAAAATAAAATAAAATTTAATTTAAAAATGTATATGGTTGCTTATACAATTCAAATGTATCGTACCGTGTAACGAACACTTATAATTATATAATCAAGTTAAAGAAAATAGAAAATATGTACGTATTTATAGGATATGTAGGGTCACGTTAAATGTTATATATTTTAAATAATTCAATTTATGTTAAAAATGACAATGAAATATAGATTTCAATGGAGACGTACTTTATTCAAGAAAGAGACACACGATTACCATTATTACATAAAAAGAGAAATAGTCTGGAAATTGCTGTGCAGTAACGAAACTCTTTAATAACATAAGGATTATTTGGCTATCTTATTGGACAGAAAACGGTTTTCTTGTGAGTTCTCACCTTGAATTTGCCTTGGATCTTGCACCTAGCTTTTAATTATGTAGAGTTAAAAAAGAATTATTTAGTGTTAAATATGATATTAAATTATTAAATGTTAAATAGTATTTCTATTAGTAATAAATAGAATTGTTAGCACTTAGCACTTTAACGGTCTTCAGTTCCAGTAAAGCCGCTTCCTGACAGGAGCAACTGTTACATCAAAGCGCGGTCCTTCTGGCGACCTGCAGCTGTTTCGGCAGCGCCGCATTCAATTGGCTGCGTCACGCGGGCAGCTCAGCACTTGGGGGCCTCTCGATCGCCGTCAATCACCTTCCTTAAATGAACTGTTGCCCGCGCGTCATTCGGCCGATCGGCAGCATTGTCGCCCTCAAGCGGCGGAAAACGGAGGCTTTAATCTGCTCGGTGCGGGCTTGTCACTTCCATAAGTCCCCCGCTGCAGCTCCGATCCCGCCGCGGGCGACGTCATGGAAATCCAGCGACGGTCGATTGAAGTCACGTTGGGCTGCGTGATGCTTCTGAATGATTGTTTTAATGTCTGATAAATTTATCATCCACGAGTGTGTTCAATAGTCGTTCGCAAAATGTGGCCTAATTGATGGACAATATGTAAACAATGTAAATGGATGAAACAAAGCTTATATTTGAAACGCTTTCCTGTTTTAAGTTTGTGATACTATTATTTAAAATGAGTGTATCTAGAGTGATAATTAAAAGAGGTATGAAATATTGTGCGATATTAAAACTAACTTTGGAGAAATCATTTCTTCATTAAAAATACTATTGATTAAAATTTGATAATTGATTATAGGAAAAATAAAAACGTTTATTTTTTGTTCATGAAATATTGCATTCACAATTAGCTCTTCTGGCAACACTCGTTGTTCTTTTGTCTTCAATATATCGAACCATTTATTGACATTTTGTTAAAAGTGACCATTGTATCAGCGTTGACTACGATTTTTATTACCTAACCAAACTGTGAAATAGTAAAGTTCAAAATTGAATCTCGTTTACATGCTATGGAATATTAAAATCCGGTTACAATATTTCAATCGCTTCGAACTAAACACTACTTAAAAAGAGACTCTTTACACTGCCGTTTATTGTCTTTAAGTTATGAAACTCTGCTAGAACTCTCTATTCAGATTTTTTCGGACACTTTCGAGGGTCCTTGATACCGTAAAATTATTTCTCAAACGTCTGTCCGTTAACGTATTAACAACAAGTATTGCCTAAATCGTTCTGCCAATAACATTGCCTAAATTGACCAAAATATTTTCTAAGAAGATATATATTCCTCGATCAATCTTCACGAATTCGAGACCTTGGAAATATGAAACATATTTTTTAATTTTTTTGAGGCCTTGCCTATTAAAGCTCCGAAGCATTTTAAATTATGCTTCTCAAAAAAGGTTCCAAATGTTTTCTTTATTTATTTTGCTATCATAAAGCAACGATAACATATAAAAATGGAGTAGTATATTGAATACATACAACATTATTTTCATTTAAAACTCTGAATTTTGGTAAATGACAGTAGGTTAATTGGTTTTTCATAGACGAGGGCCGCAGAAACGCCTATCAGCCGCGCTAATGGGTAAAGGTCGTTGATAGACGAAATTTACTTGCACATGTTAATAAGGCAAATATGAGTACTGTTACATGTTCAAAACATTTGAAAGACACGTGTATGGTCAATGAGACGATCTCTCAGTTCAAACCAGGAGCGGTAGCTCAGTGCATCAACTCATGTCACTGCAGCGCCTCGGATCGGGAGATCGTAGGTTCGAGTCCTGACGGCGGTAGGATTTTCAACCCAAGCGTGTCAGCTAGGTCGAATTCAGTCGCTGACTGGAGGAGAATTCTAGCGGCCGGCTGCTCTCATCGGATCGTGATTTCTCCGATCAACACCAGGCGAATGCCGGAGCAGTACACTACCAAACGGGCCACGGACCGCGCGCGATTTGTCCTTCCCATTCCTTGTCCTATCCTCTCCCTTTACACACATTTACACTAACATGTACTACACTACCACATATCCCGGGAGACTGGTCGGGAGCTTAGAGCTTGTCCCGGCTGGGGTAGTGCCCCGCTGGTGGGAGAGTCCTGGTTAGGAGGAAACCCCACGGTAGGTCGGCGCCGGATCTCGCCATCCAGCGGGGGAAGATCACCGCCATCTCCCGAGGAAAAACATGCACTACACTAACGGGACTAATGACCAAAGCAGTTGACGTGCCCGGAAACACGAAAAAATCAATCAATCAATCTCTCAGTTCAAGGAACCCGTCGCTAGTGCGTTAATAACGTGCGTTAGAAAAGTCTCGCCGCAACAAATCGAACCAGGGGCGCCTATTAAAAATTGCAACTATGTTCGGAGTAACAAGATCAATGGAAACAAGTGAAGGGAAAAACACTTTTGTTACATCTGTAACATAACATCTGCTATGATTGTAGCGCGTTCGCTACTTACGTTTTCATTTGTTACAAGCTGCAGCTCCTGCTACCTACATAATTTCTGTTGCTAGCACTCTCATTTGTCACTAGTGCCACTGTGCAGGGACTTGCTTGGCGCACTGTTCTTAAATCCAATTCAAATGTGCGATATTCTAACATGTTTTTCATTAGAATTAAATTACTTTTCTTTTTCAATGCTAGAAAGTATATGCTGTCCTAGAAAAACTACGTTCGAGTGGGCCATATGTGATTCATAAGAAGTACACTTTACCTTTATATCCAAGATGTGGTTCGTCCTCATTGGTAACTTAATTTCGTCCCCACAATGTTCACGACGTAGTTATGAAATCAGAATTATTATTCACTCATAGCTGCTGATCATAAATCAATTACGTATTTTATCATTATAAAGACACATTGTGTACTTAAAAAGTAATACAATACGTATATTGTATTCATATAGTATGTGACATATATATACACACATACTTACTATGCATATAAGTACTAAGAGTTATTTAAAATGTCCCAAAGGTGAAGTTCGAAATTTGTTATGGCCTTTTGCAATACCTCAGATCTGATCTGTTCGTGGTGTTGGATAGCGAAGTCGAATTCAACCACTTCCTGAAGAAGAATTATCACGAACGACTGCTTTGCACGTAGTTTTCCGTGGTTCCTTTGATAAATAGCAAGCGAAAGCCGGAGCTGTGCCTTAACAATTGACCACCAATGACCGTGTGCGACATTTTCCCTCCTTCTTTCTCCCGATATACACAAAGACTCACATACATAGACTGCGTTACCACACATATCAGGAGTCCTGCCAGGAATTTAGGGGTAGTCCCAGTGCCCTCCTGGGGAGACGTACTGGGAGAGAGGAAAGCCCGCAAGTGGTCATGTAGGTCGGCGACGGATTTCGCAAGTCAGCGGAAAGGAACACCGCATCCCTCGGGGTGTAACATTCCCTACGCCTTCGGGACGAACAGCCGCGGCAGTTCACAAACCCGGCAACACGAAATACTCCTCGAATTGCTGAGGCCCAAGTTGCTTTCTGCAGATCACCACCTTCTATTTATTGCGTTTTCGTTTTTCTTAAGTTTAATAAATCAAATTTGAAGAAAATAGGTGTTATTTATTGCCTTTGTTATGGGCAAACAGTCTGTATGAGCGTAATGAAACCGTGATGGTATCAAGAGGGTTAAGTTCGTTGTTTATACAGAATTTTGTTTCTGATAACTAAACAAACAATATTTAACTAAAATCCACAAATATAATTATCATTATTACATTATGATTTTCTGTCAATAACGAAATTTAACATTACATAGACAATATTCCTAGAAAATGAGTAAAATATCAAATTGCAGTTTTATGCGATCTCTTGTTTATTTAGATTGAGTAGGCGGTGGAGGTGGCGGTGCCCACGTGTACCGGAAGTGACCGCCCCGTCCTTCCCGCCGCGCCGCCCTCTTTTCACCGCGTAGCCGTCGCGGAGAGACAAACGAGCGGCTAGGCGCGGCCGGGGCGCGGGCAGCGGTGGTGGATGGAGAAGGGCTGGTGGTTGTGGTGATGACCGTAGCAATGCAGTGTAGCCATCCTCATCGCGATGGTGGACTTGGTGAATGGAGGGGGTGCAGGTGAGTTGGGGGAGGCGATTTGCCCGTGAGGGCGATGAAAGTGGCTGCGAACGAAATGGAGCGGTGCCGGGAAAGCGACAGTCACGCGAGTGGGTTTGACAGTGGCGGTGGAAGCTGGAAGAGGAGTGGGGGGCGTGGGAGAGGGTTGGACACCGTTGGGGCTGTTCCATTGGGGTGGCTGTGATAAGGGCACTGGCAGTGAGAGATGAGGGCCGGTCCAGATGTCCGTCGCTAGGGGGGTAGTGGTGGTTGTGGCAGTGAGCTGAGGGAAGGCGGGGTGAGAGCGGCAGCAGAGGGGGAGAGCTGCGAGGGGGCGAAGTCGTATTTGGAGCCAGTGGTGATGAGGGTGGAGGCGAGGGCGGCGGGGGGCAGAGGCGGGGACTGTTTGGGCATGTAGCGGAGTGAGTGGCAGCGCCGAGGTGGAAGAGGCGACAGGGATGGTGGAGAGTGTGGCAGGGGGTTGTGGAGGGGACAGCGTTTGGGTAAGTGGTAGAGGCGGTGGCACGCACAGAGGCGGGAGAGACGTTAGGGATGGTGGAGGAGACGGTGGTGGAAAGGGCGGGGGTGAGTGGTGGTGAAGGGGGTGACAGTATGGGGACTCTGATGAGGCGTGTGGCTGAGACGGTGGCAGAGCAAATGCTGTGTGGCGCTGTGGGTCGTGGCGGGGTCGGATTAGGTGTTGGCAGGGGCGGGGCGGCGGGGGTGGGGCTGGGCAGTGGCGGGGACGGCGGTGGAGGAGGCGACCGCGCTGCCCAGCATTGATCCCAGAAGCCTTTGTGTCCTCATCGATCTGCACTCCTTTACGAGTAGTGTCCGGTGGGCGTGGGCGTGGGCGTGGGCGGGGGCGGTGCGGGGCGAGCCTCGGTGGTCGCCAGTGACCCCATTGTCCCGACAGGCGCCGGCGCTAATGTCGGGGTCCTCGGCTCCGGAAATCCCTGGCCGTCATCTGCCGCGCTGCCATCGCTGGTCCCGTTCGCTTTCGGAGCGCGCGCCCCTTTTCAGTTGCGCTCAGTGGGGTTGCATTGCGTCCTCCGATCGCCCACGGGTTGGTTTGTCATGGGGCCCACAAAAGCTCTGGGTTCAGGTTGAAAAATATAATTAGTTGTAATGTGAAAACTAAAAGAGGATCTGTTTCAACAGATTTTTCCATATCAGTGCAAACATTCAAAACCTTTGGCGTAGGTATTGAGTTTCCTTCTGAGTCATTCTTCATCAATTCGCTTGGTCGTAAAATATGATTGATTTTTGGTTACTTCAAACATTTTTATGGGGTTTAGGGTTTAAAATAGATGACAGATAGTTTTTCTTCTTTTTCCCAGTGCCCTTCGTGTGAGTGGTGTGAACAGTGCCACGTGTTGTAAAAGTGTATTATTTTAGTTATTGGAAAGTCAAATAATCCCATTACACTAGTTAATGGCCGCAGGTAGTTCCTCCTCTACAGGGGCAACTAATTAGAAGCGCAATGGACGCCTTATAACGATGGTACTGCAAAGTCGTTAAACGGCGACCCAATGCAAACCATCCCAGATCAAGCAACAATACCACAGCATTAATATCTTCAACAGCAACATCTCCAACATCAGCAGAAAATGGTTGAAGTGCAACTCTCTCAACTTCGTTCTCAATATCATGTGCCTTCACAACCACAACCGCAACAGTTCAGCTCCAAGGTACGCAGGAGCATGGTAAAGAGCAAAAACGAAAGAGGCCACTCTCGCCAGAAGAGGAAATGCCCAGATGCAATATTTCTATTTCAAGTAGATTATCAAAATAGCCCCAAATATAGCGCATAATACATTCAACTTCCAACTTTTGTTAGATGGTATTAAAAAGAACTTAAAGGACGATTTCGCAACCAAACAGGAGAAAGACTTAAAATTATATTTACTTCCATAAGTGGTAATAGAAGTTTAAGAAAATAATGTGAAAATAAAATTGAGTTCCATTATTTTTAAAATCCTTCTGTAAAAACGTTAGCCATTGTAATGAAGGACATTCCAATCACGTATACGGAAAGTGAAAAATCCCAGGAACTGATATGACTAAAAATCACTATAATTAAAGTATCGAGATCTTATAATAAAGAAAAACACTCCATACCAGTATGTGCAATTAATTTACAAAATTCATATCAAAGTAAAGAAATTTTCAAATTTGGCAGTTTTTTATAGTGTTGTAAGAATTCAGAAAAGAATCAAGTCTAATGTAATCCAATGTAAACATCAGAGATTTGGGCATTCTCAGGCCAATCGTTGCCTTCAGCGTAGGCGTGTCAAATGTACCGATCATCACCACTACTCCGAGTGTACGAAAACTAAATATGCCCCTCTTAAATGCGTGAATTGTAGTGACAAACATACTGCTAACTACAAAGGCTGCACTATGTTTAAAAGGCAGCTGATCCAATTAAAAAGTCAAATAGCATAAACCCACCCTTTAACAGGTTCTACCAAACCAATATGTATGCTAACAATGTACCCGATAGACCAATACCACCAAATCCTAACCTTCATCGTAGACAAAACCTTAAAAGCCAACCGAGGTCACATTCATCATTATTTAAATAGGATCAATCTAATCGAATTTCAAACATCGTGTCACAAGTCATATTAGCTCTTACCCCCTTAAGTGAGGTTCTTTCAAGAATGTGAATCGTCGAAACGTGTTTACGTCGCAGAGATGTCAGACAGTGACAATGAGGAATAATCGTGCATAGTTGGTCCTGTTAGGGCATGATCACCCTGATGATACATTAAAATTATAAGGATGACTGTAAAGAAATTGACAAGTTAGTTCCATTTCTATTTCTTCTGCTATCTACACTTGTCTTTTGCCACCTTCTTCTGAATTCACAAGGGAAATATGAAATTTCAAACCAGGAGCGTTCATTGTTCAGTGTGACTTTTATAGGAAATTATTCTTTTGTACTTGTAGATGCGATTTCGAGAGTACACTAAGCTACCATACATTCTTTTATGCTACACTTAAGACAAAACAAAGGATGTACAGTAAACACCGAAAAATTGCTTTTTTTGAATGCCTGAACGCGACACCAGTTGAGTTCAGTTTTCTGCGTGCGCACATAACACTTCACAAGTGTTTGCAGTTCAAATTCCTACTCTTTTTCCCTGTAATGTCCAAAATAGCATTGTCTCTCACTAACTGCCTACCAGACCTATGAACATTCTTCAGTAAACATGGTTATTGTCAGTTTTATGGAAATAAAAGTAATGCAAAATGCTAATTAAATAAATATTTTATTGTATATTTATTTTCATTATCTTCGCATCAAGACAATATTTAAGATATAGATTTTTAAACTGAAATAAATGAATACACAAAGCGTAAAAATAACTGTTATCCTCAGCGCAACTATGGAAATCGAAGTACACGAATTAATAATATTCAGCTCGTTCCTCGCTCTAGAATGAAAAAGACTGAACTCATCACAATAATACTTAACTATTAAATATTTAAAACTTTTTACAGCTAATATCGTGGACTTCGAAACGTAACTGGAAAAGAACATGAGTCTGCTATTGGAATTTCGTATGTTGCGAATTTCGTATGTGCGAGATAAATTTCAGTTTTTGATTTATTTTTTAAATGAAAATGTTATTATTATTATTATTATTATTATTATTATTATTATTATTATTATTATTATTATTATTATTACAAATGGAAATAATATTCTCTAGTAATCGCTTGTTCTCAGTCTCTGTCAAAAGCCCAGTTTTTCAAATTCCGTTATCTTACACGTCATGGAAATCATTTGGGACCACAATAAGCTCTCCATATCTTTTTATATTTCATAAACCATAACCTCTGGAGATAATCCGGTGCAATTTCTGATTCGTGAGCCGGTCGAACGCAAAATCACCCCCTTCATCGAGTGATTTTCATGCCTTCACCTTCGGGCTGCCAGGTGAAAAAAATTAACATGACGGACGAGGACCGAGATGGGCACATGGAGATGTTATCGGAGAGGTTACACATCGATAGTCGCCCGGGAGTCGCCGGGCGATCGGAATTGGCGGGGGCGAGGGACGCGGGTGGCCGCAGCGCAACTGCCCACGTGACCGCCTCATATCGCTCGCTCGCCCGCGCCCTCTGGACGCGCAAGGCCGCCCGCGCCGAATGCACCCCAGAGAAATTACGCTATCGAAAAATGAGGCAATTCCCGACGCATAAATTTTTGTCGCGCCGCGCGCCTTTTTTGTCAGTTTGCGACGCGATGACAGCGCCGCGCCCGCCCCAGCTTCTCTGGGGATGAACTAAAAACGCTGAATCCTTTATGGATGAGAAATGGGCCTGGGCGCACTCGTAGCTTTCTCGATGGCCGCGTTATGGGAGTATGCATGGGCCTGTATTATTGGGTTGGGGCGTTTAAATATTTGTGAGTATGTGCATGTGGGCGTGCATGTGCGGTTGTGTGTCTGAAGGTTGTTGTCTGTATGTGCACGTCTATAAGTCTACGAGTGTGTGTTTGAGAGAGAGAAAGAGAAGTTAGAGACAGAAAGAGGCAGAAAGAGAGAGAGACAGAGACAGAGACAGAGAGAGACAGAGACAGAGAGAGACAGAGAGAGACAGAGACCGAGACAGAGAGAGACAGAGACAGAGAGAGACGGAGAGAGAGACGGAGAGAGGGACGGAGAGAGGGACGGAGAGAGGGACGGAGAGAGGGACGGAGAGAGGGACGGAGAGAGGGACGGAGAGAGGGACGGAGAGAGAGACGGAGAGGGAGACGGAGAGAGAGACGGAGAGAGAGAGAGAGAGATAAGGTGTATGTGTACAAGTTTATATCTGTGGAAGTACATAGTATGGAGGAAGGGGTCTGAAAGTTACTGTGTGGGTCGATCGGTATACGAGAGACAAGAACCTTTTAGATGCAAATATGATGCTGAATTTTGCACGACCAACGCGCTATTAAAGTAAGGTACCAAACGTATTTCAGTACTATTTATACGTCTGTATAGTGTTTCGTCAATGGATCGTCCACATTATATCTTCGAACATGATCTTTTCCTTAGGAATAAATTAAAATATTCCGTTCTCTAATAGATAAGTAAAAATTGTGCACTCTTTTTGTAGTTCAAGAGAACAAGTAAAAAGAAAGAAAACCTATTCTAGCACTCTCTTCTTTTCTTTTCTAAAATGTTCAATTCGAAAAATATCTTAAAAATATGTCCTCAGCTTATTATTAGTTAATAACTCTCAGTGAAAAACTTACAACAAATTTACGTTTCTAATTCACAAAATATGAATTCCCAATTTCAATAAAAGTGCCGACCAGTCCCGTATTACTAGTTAAAATTGTTCTTTACCTTCCTACAGCAGTAAATTCCAGTAGTTTTCATTTGTATTTATCATCATCAGCTCGTTTTTCACTAACCTTAATAAAACAGCTCACATTCAATTCCTTCCAGGGCTTTCACCCTTGGCATTTACCATCGCCCCCACAGAGCCTGATGAAACGACCAAACCGTGTCTGAGCATTTAGCAGACACTTTCGCACCATGTATCATAACACGCGGAAGATTTATACATCTCCCGTGCCCTCCCCTCTGCGGTGTTTGTTTTCATAATATCATTTTGTTGGAATTTCCTGCTCGGAGGCTGCCGGAAAGATGAGAAGGCTAAGAGGATGAACCGCCCGGCGGAAGGGACTCGCGAGGAGCAGAGGCGGAAACGCGCAAACCCCACGCGTTTATTCAAGCTCCCGAACAGGAAGGAATCGCGTTGTTCGCGTGTCAAGGTGGGCGGCAGGTGTAATCCTCTTCAAGGGGCAGTATGTATACAACAGTTGTTCGATGGCTTTCATGACGGGAAGTGCACGTGACGGATGATTTGTGACGCGAGTTTGATGTAAGCGTTGGACGTAGCACCTGAAATAAATAAATCAAAATTTGTGTTTCATTGTTCTAATGTGGGTTCAGTAGAGGTCTGAGTGCAATGGGATGTGTATTAAGATCATACTAATATAGATTGTTTTTAAACAATAACAATGAGGGATTGTGATTGTTCAGTATTCACCATGATTGAGTTTTTTCGTAATGTCATAAAATTTGTTATTCTGTTTCAATTGTAAAACGATGAAAATATATAACAATAACAACTGGAACTTATTTCAAAACGTCATAGTAGTTTGGGTTATGTACAATTCAATTTTTAATCCCACTCATTATTTTCATTTTTCATTTCTGATCTTTTAATTAGTTGCATGACTTAAAAAAACATGCAACTTGCTGTGTCGAAACAAACGAGTATCTTACTACCATGACGCCACCTTTAAATAATAAAGATTTAAAATAAAAACGTATATTGTATTCTTGTTATGTATCTCTCTTATATAAAATACTCTAACATTGTGAACACTCGGTTGATTGGACAGAAATTCGATAAAATAAATGAATAGGAATGGAGATGAGATTTAGGAGGTGAACTGTGAACGAATCGAAAGAGGCCCGTCAGTCTGAGCTGGCACGTGAAATACCATCTGGAGTGACCGATCTAAAATATGAAAATCAAATTTTGAAAATGGAATCGAGTGCGAACGTACTCAAGTGTGAAAGAAAAAAGAAGGAAATGCATTAGAGAATTTGAGGGTACATAATAGTATTAAAGCGCAGTAGAGATAATTTCTGAGAGAATTGCGTTTAGGTTCACATGAACGCGTGGGTAAACGAACAATGAACCTGGTGATAGTAATTCAATCGCATTCAACTGAAAGCATTAATCCTATTCATGCGCGTGATTAGAATAGTTACAGTGATGACGTAAATAGCTTATATTGGTTAAATATCGAATAACATTGAGTGAATATTGGTTTGAAATGAATTATAGCATCGAAATCTGGACAAAAAGAAGAACAAAATTGTTTATACTCTCAACATATTGACAGTTCGTGAAACATGGAAAACAAGTTCATGTAGTATATTCGGTACTGCCTTATATGTGAGGCATGTTGAAAGACTGTGCGGTTTGTAGTTAGAAATGGCACACAGAGATATAAATGCCATTCAGAGCCAGAAATTACGTACAGAGATAGAAATGGCACAGAGACAGAAATGACGGAAGGGAGAGAAAAGACGGAAGAGAGAGAAATGACGGACAGGGAGAGAAATGACGGACAGGGAGAGAAATGACGGACAGGGAGAGAAATGAGAACAGGGAGGAAAATGACTGACAGGGAGAGAAATGACGGACGGGGAGAAAAATGACGACAGGAAGAGAAATAACGGACAGGAAGAGAAATGACAGATTCAGGGAGAGAATTACAGATTCGGGGAGAGAATTACAGATTCGGGGAGAGAATTACAGATTCGGGGAGAGAATTACAGATTCGGGGAGAGAATTACAGATACAGGGAGAAAATTACAGATGCAGGGAGAGAACTGACAGATACAGGGAGAAAAATGACATATACAGGGAGCGAAATGACAGATACAGGGAGAGAAATGACAGATACAGGGAGAGAAATGAGATATTCGGAGAGAGAAATGACAGATAGAGAAAGGAAGGCAGGGAGAGAAAGGCCATGGAGAAAAAGAGTAGGGAAAAAATTACAAAACTGAAAGAAAGGACAGACAGAGAGAGAGAGAGAGAGAGAGAGAGAGAGAGAGAAAGGACAGAGAGAGAGAAGCAAACGGAAGGCATATGTCGGTACGGGAGCATCGGAGCGTGGCGGGAGAGATTAAGCACGTTCGGCCCACGCTGGCGAGCGCCCGTCGGCGTTGCAGCCCACTCGCGCACGAGACCCGCGCCTCCGCTTTTCGCTTTCCTTTCCCGTCACGACTGACCCACTTGAAACTCCTCGTGAGCAAGGTGCGGCCGCCCCGCGCCGAGTGCATTTTGTGCTCTCGATGATGGATCCTTCGCCCCGGAGACCTAAGGAACCTCCCCCTCCCCCCCCGCGCTCGCGGTGGGAGAGACGTAATCTCTGCGGCGGAGTGGGCGGAGCTGGAAGATGAAGTTGTAAAAGTTCCTGGATAGTGTCGTGGTTGTGACTTTTATTGTTCCTTTCTCTAAGGAGATCCTTTAAAATCCCTTCATATGTCAATTGATTTAGAAGATTGGTCTTCCATTACACATAATAATTTCAATCGGGATCTAGATCAATTCAATCTTCCACAAATAGAAATATACATAGTATTGTTCAGATGAGTGTCACATCCTCATTTAAAAGAGAAAATGTCTAATAACTTATTTTTTTATTTACGAAGATTACAAAGCATTTTTATCATTTTTTCTTCTCAGTTTGAGTGGTATAATACAACCTGCTGATTTTAGGTATTTTTTAACAAGAGAGTAGTTATGAGAATTGTTTTAAAAAATTCTTTTTTGAGAAATTTTCTAATTTTTCTTCAAAATGTGGGTTTTGTAAAAACACTGATTTAGGTAATATACTTTTAACATTTTTAGATGTAGTACAATTCAATATTTATTTAGCACCAATTAATTTAAGTATGTAAACTTTTAAGTTGCTTTGTTTGAAACAATATATCCAATTTTATTATTAATACGGTTAGTTCCAGTAAAATTTATTATAAGAAACAAAACTGAATTTCAATTCATTTTAAAATTTGGCAAGTTATTTATTGTAAAGATTATTTCAAAGATTATTTTCATTGTTCCATTTTGCTAATACGAAGATCTAAAGACTCTAAGAACCTTAAATTAATGTCTACGCCTTCGGGTTCCATTATTCATTCCGGATTTTCTCTGCATCGCATCAATGCCACGGAAAAGAATCTATTTTATCTCGCATTATGGTACAGTAGTTTTTTTTCATTTATTTCTGCTTGGCCCGAAGGCTCTCAGCAGCTGTTATACGATACATTGAGGGCACGTTGAATTATATTCAATTGAATTTTATTCGTAATTTGCTTACAGAATTATCCTATTACAAATTGCCAAGTATATTTTAAAGTAACTTTTTATAAATAAATTGCAAATAACTTCTAATAGAACTGGTGGCTAGCGAAAGATACAATATAAACAACACAAAAAATACATATAATACAGTAAGACAATAACAAAATTTATTTATAATTTTGTTTATAGTTATAACAAAATTCGTTTATAATGAATGCCCGTAATTTTAGAATTCAAGAAATAAAGTAATACAGATTTTTAGATCTTTCAAAGTTTAGAATAATCAAACAATTGTGAAATGATAACGCATAATTGTGATATGGTCCTCTAAGCTCTTTATAGATTGGGCGCTCACATAAAATATGATTAAGATTTTCTTCAGTATTCGTGTTTCATATCGATAAGATTAAATTTGAGTGTACTTTGTGACACATATTTCTACTGTTCTTGTTGCTTTCTTTATCACTAGACATCCTGATTTGAGCGACTACTCGAGTAACAAATGGAGAGAGACAAAGTTAGATATTTCTCTGTTTCTGTAAATTGTAGATCACTAAGTTTTCGATATGTACTCGTACTGTATGATGAATTCATGATTCTACGTGTATCGTCCATAAAGATTTTACTTACAATTGTTGGAATAATCGAGAGAATAATATCTCTAATTAGAAACGGATTTTCTTGCTGCATAATTAAGTTATTCATCAACCCGTCAAGATCGGACATCCAGTTGTATTTACTAAAATTAGGATATGCATTTCTTGTATCTAAAAGTTTAAAAAAATGATACGGCTATTATTTATGTGTGTTGACAAGGCGCTGTAGATAACAATTTTGTCATGTAAGTCAGTGATCTTTTAATTACTTCTGATTCTATTTTAGTTGAGCCAGTTTTCTTTCTAATCATGAACCCAGGAGTTGTTCTCGATAGCCTCAAAAGATATTTGTAGAAGTTAATTTGTATATTCTCCAGTAGATTAGTGTATCTTAGATCCCAGATACCTGTAGCGTATAGCACAGTAGTTGTTACCATGGAATCGAAAAGTTTTCTTTAAATCTGCCTGATCTATCTGCTTTGTATCATTTTCCTCTGATATTAAGAGTTTCCAGGCTGAAATCAATACCGTGGTTCGTTTGGTCATGTCATTGGCAGCTGCATAGTTGAATAACCCTGACATTGTCCAATTGCATAACTAAATACGTGTACTGCTTGACCATTTCTATAATTTGACTTCTATACTTCACTGGCCTCTCTAACATCATTCTGCCTGATATTTTGAATTTCATTATTTTGTTGGTTTTTTTAGACTGACTTCAAGGAATTTTTTTCTCCCAGTATTTGGATAGCGTGTTTATCTTGTGTAAAGATCTTCAACATAGAATTATATTAGCATTGTTTAAGAAACATTATTGACAGACGAATACATTGAGTTCACGCGGATTAAATGTGTAGAGCCACATCGGGTAATGATGGTCAGGGAAGGTCGATGAATTGTCGCGGTAGTTTCTGTTTTAGTCTCTTGAGGTGAGGATTTTGTTTTCCGATTTTGAAAAGTACGGCTGAGGGAATCTGATGATTTTAGGATATAAGTGAGAGGATGGCAGGGAGAAATGGACGGAGATCGGAGTAATACCGAGTTCGTTATGTAACTGGGAGTTAGGTACAAACCAGGGAGCTTTTGTAATGGTTTGGAGGAATTTATTTTGGAAAATTTGCATTTTTGGATATTTTATTTCTTGGCTGGCTGAGCCCTAGATAGCAGAAGCATAGCACAAGATTCTATAGATAATTGATTGGTACAGGCATGTAGCAACACGATGTCGCAGGGGTAATTACTTTGTGTGCATGCATTTTCATGGGAGTTGGTGGTGATCTTCCCCCGCTGGATGGCGAGTTCTGGCGCTGAACTACCGTTGGCTAGTTACGTTTTCCCCAGCCATAAATCTCCCACCAGTGAGCTCCGCCCCAGCCGAGACAAGTTCTAAGCCCAGACCGGTCTCCCGGCTTGTAAGGTAGTGTAGTGCATGGAAGTTTGTAAGGGCTGCGAATAGGACAAGGAAGGGGAAGGAAAGTGCGCGGTCCGTGGCCCGTTTGTTAGGGTACTGCCCCGGCATTTACCTGATGTTGATCGGATAAACTACGAAAAACTACCGTTCAGAGCAGCCGGCCATTAGAATTATCCTCCAGACAGCGACTGACTTGGACCTACCTGACAAGCTAGTGTCGAAAATCCTGCCGCCGTTGGGTCTCGAACCTAGAACCACCCGCTCAGAGACACTGCAGTAACATCTGTTGATGCTCTGAGCCACCTCTCCCGGTCTGAATATTCGACAATTGCAAAAAATTAACAACGCAAAACTGCAAAATTGATGGCAGATTTTTTACTTATAAAATCTGACTTCGAAAATTAATCTTAAAATAAAGTCACGCATATTTCTTGAGAAAACGAGTAGTTTCCCATAATTTTTTCAATTCTTTGAAATTTGAAATACGAATTTTCCGTGCTTTTTTCACTAGTTGTCATTATACAACAATGACCACCCCGTGATACGGGAGTGTGATATTCTTAGAATTCTGTACGCGCCACATTCAGCGTTGTGGGCCAAGCGCTTACACACCCAACTAAGGCAACGCAAACCAAGTACAGGCAAACTAAGGCACTTAGAGAAAGGCAAGAGCTTTGGAGGGAAAAACAATATGCTCCTATAAAATCTCTTTGTATATCGAATTTATTGCCAAAAAATTCTCATCGTTTAAACAAGCAAATTTTATCTGCCAAATTGCAGTTGTGTTCACTGACAGCAACACATGCACACCTTCAAACCAGAAATTTTGAGATTTGACCATGATTTTATAGTATCTTGTAATAATTTCTATCTAAAGTACTACGCGCTACCCTTGTATTTATTAATCACAACCACAAGATAGAAAAAGAAGCAACTTCTGTGAATAGTGTTTTTCCACCCTGCTCTCCCCGACCTACCCCGTCCAACCTTCCGTCCCAACACGCTCTGTCTCTCACCACTCTCCCCGCCCCCTCTCCCCCTGCCTCACGTTGCCACGCTTCTTAGCCGCCACCCCCATACACTTTGCTGAGATCATCTTTGCTTTGGACAGCGCCAAGCATATGCCCTCTTGTATACTTCTAGAAACTTTTCCCTAAGGCCATCAAGCATAGTTCAGCTAATGAAATAAATCAAATGCACATTTTAGGAAATTGTTTCATCTTTCAGAGAAATTCAACTTTTTCTGGCGGTCTTCAAGATATTCGCGAAAACCTGAGAATGCACTATTATAGTTCATTTATTTAATTGTTTATTTATTTATTTGTTTATCGAAAGGCCTATTAGCAGGGAAACTGTCCTTAGGCAGTTGTTCCGCATCCGTGTGTCGACCCAGGCTTCCTACAAAGCCCACCCCCGACGCGGGACTGGGGACTTTTATCAAGGAGGCGCACTCGCGGACGGTCCCCTGTTACTCCTGGGGTGTGACTCTTACTTTCTCCGCCAGATGTAGATGTCAGTTAACCACATCCGAGCTGTCTGGTTGGGGGAAGTGAGGACTCGTTAGGGCGCTGTTGTCAGAGGGATTTGATTTTGCCGGGCGTCCGCCAGGGTTCTTTTACATGCCACAAGCAAGGCAACGCTACTGTGGATTTTGCGCCCTTCGAAAATTCGCGCACCTCGGCCGGGATCCAACCCGCGCACCGGGTGTTCAGAGGCCAGTAAGCATTGAGGAGTCCTTACACTTACAATGGTTTTAAAGGATAAGAAACGGAGATGGGGTAGGTTTTACGAATTCTCAACCGGGAGCGGTAGCTCACTGCAGCAACTAAAGTCACTGCAGCGCCTCTGACCGGGAGATCCTAGGGTCCCACTCCAACAGCGGTAGGATTTTTGACACTAGTTATAGAAAAGAAGAATTTTCTGATTCTGAATTTTCTGATTGAAGACATTAACTAGTGTTGCTAATCCAGCACGTACTTTCTCGTCCTATTTTCACTCAAAATTACGCGAAAAGTATTCAAATTTTCGAAAAATTGTACATGATCTTATTTCAAAATTTAACTTGAAAGAACATATTTTATTAAGGAAAAGAAGCATTATGTTTAATATTTTAGTTGTAAGAAGACACAAAAAAATTGATCTCTTGCAATTTTCGAAAAAACAAGGTTTTTAACGAACATGAGACCTGCACTATTCTCTTAAACGTCTCTCACACTATACAACAACAAAATTTAATCAAAAACATTGAAAATTTTTTTTATTTTGAAAGAAAATATCCCTGGAGCTTCGTGTAAATTTGAAATATCGGGTTCAAATTCAAGGGGCCGCAATATGAACTAGATAGATTGGGGAATATCAATTTTAGAGAATATTGGCTGAACGGTTTAGCCTCTAGC
>BLKR01011806.1:0-27377 GCA_011170035.1 Teleogryllus occipitalis
CTCTTTAACCAATACTTTTCGAGAATTGCTGCTGATCTCACTAAAGGTCTTCAGCCACATAATTCAATATCAGACTTTTCCCCCAACATTTTAGACACGATATTCGTTTCCGAAACTTCTTCCTATGAAATTCTCAAAATAATCGGTATACTAAAAAATAAATATTCGTTCGGTTTAGATGAATTCCCGGATTCTTTGTGAAAGACCTGTGCGTTTGCCATTATACACCCGTTAACTCACATATTTAATTCATCCTTATGCACCGGAACGTTTCCAGATATTTCCAAAACAGCTAAAATTAAGCCGCTCTTCAAAAAGGGCAACAAAAATTATCGGCCCATTTCTCTTCTATCAGTTTTTCAAAAATATTAGACTTTTTTTACGTACGAATAGAAACCTTTCTCAGTAAACACGACGCGCTTTCAGATTGCCAACATGTATTTAGAAAATCAAAATCAATGGAAACAGCCATATTTTCTTTTCTTAAAGATGTCGCCTCATCATTGGATCAAAACGAAG
Source organism: Teleogryllus occipitalis (assembly GCA_011170035.1). Classification (NCBI taxonomy): domain Eukaryota; kingdom Metazoa; phylum Arthropoda; class Insecta; order Orthoptera; family Gryllidae; genus Teleogryllus; species Teleogryllus occipitalis. The sequence continues at coordinate 520 of BLKR01011806.1, forward strand.
CACTTATTGGATTATTTAGAAATCTCTCAAAAGCTTTAGACGTCATTGATCATGACATTTTACTTTCAAAATTACCTTCATATGGAATCCGTGTTATTGCTGTAGATTGGTTAGTTCGTACCTTAAACAACGATCTCAGAGAGAACGATCTCAGAAATACCTTACTGGAATGATGGAACATTATGTACACACCTTTCCGACTCTGCCAATTGCACGTGGAGTTCCTCAAGGATCGATTTTAGGCCCTATTCTGTTCTTACTTTACGTAAACGATATGCCCTCGACGATTCGAAACTGAAGAACAGTTCTCTTTGCGGATGATACGAACATTCTTTGCAATAAAGATACCGTAATTAGTACAATATCAGATTTTCAAATTGGTTCCGAAATAACAAATTAATAGTAAATGAAACAAAAACGGTTTTAATGCAGTTTTCCATTTCAAATAAACAATTCTGTGCTTCATTGAAAATGAACGGTGTACCATTGACTGATGTTAAGGCAACAAAATTTTTGGGTCTCTCAATTCAGTGAAACCTCAAATGGAACGTCCATTTGAATGATCCAAATGAATTCAATGGAATCATGGAACATCCAAATGAATTGAACACAAAATTAAATTCATTATGCTACGTGTTATGTACAAGAAGAATCAACAGTTCTTTTGCAATCAGTTTATTACAGTCAAGCCACAATCCAAATCCAATCCAAAATACAAGCCAGGTCACAACCAAAGTTCCAGAAGATTTACCTACGCGAAGCCAAGTTTCAGTCCGCCAGAAGAATCACACACCGTAGCTCACGCACGTCAACCAGAACTCACTACTGTCACTAGACACTCTATTACTGCTTCCGAAATGTCAGTGTCTACCGCCCCGTACGGGGCCGTATATATACGCCCCGAGGCATCGGAGCGAGTCTCTCACTTCCCGCCTCCGTGGAGGGGAACCGAGGGGAAATGCCCCTCCGGTGACCGCCTTGCCGACGCGGTCCGGTGCCCACGGAAAAGCGCCGCCGCCTGCTCTGCTCCTGGTGGCGTCTGTTAAATTTGAAATTTAAGAACCGATCAACTTTGTGTTTTGTGCCATCAAGAAGCCAACGATCACCCGAGAAGTCAACTGAGAAGATCTCACACCCCTAGGTTGTAAGCTGATCTTATGTAAATTAGATTAATTATGCTTAAGAAAGGGTAATTTTTTAATGTTTAATATCTCAAAATTGGTAAATTCTAAAATGCTGTGTGTGATCTCATGGCCATGAGAAGGTTTCAAATACCTGAAAATTTGTTAACAAGAGCTAATTTTTTGGATAGATAGTCTGTAAGAAAAAATTAGCATTTTGTGGAAAATGTTTTATTGCTTTCAAAACAGGTATTTGTTAATTGTAAGCAAACCATTGATTTTGGACAGTTCTGCTAACAAAATCTGGAAAATAGAGTAAATTTAGGATTGAATGGGCACCTTGCTTGCTCTTCTAGCTCCATTATAAGAGTTTTTATCGTAAAACAAAAAATAATTGGTATGAATCCTAGTCTCTCTCATAGAGGCCGCCACCTTCGTATAGATGGCTCACAGGTTGCATAACCCGCAGGCGTTGAGATGTAATTGCTTCGATCAAAGCCCTTGCAACAAGTGCTCTATATCGATATTTCCCCACTACCCCCCCATATACTACCGAGTGCACACCCCTTCTCTGGATAGTATAAAAGACGTGCGCCTCGCTCGCACACTGCCTTTTCGCCAATTTTTACAGCCTTTTCGCTGTAGTTTTGAACGGCGCCCTTTTCGCCGTAGTTTTAAACTGGAATTTTGGCTGTTGCATTCGTGCCATTTTTTATTTTTGTTACAAGTGTTTTTCACAGGCCATTTAAGTTTATGAATGGGTCTCCCAGTGCATCTGGTTTTTGTTGTGCCGCCACTCGATCAAATTTTGATGGCTTTGTGAAGGTGAAAAGGCCCGGCTCTGGTCAAGCCGTTATTGTTTTAAATGTATATAGTGTGAGTGCTTAGTTTAGATTTTTACGTGTGAATGTTAATTTTGATATGAAATTGGATCTTGTAAATATAAGGTTAATGATTCTTTATTGTTGTTATGAAGCAAGTGTGTTCAATTTGTTGTTTATGTTGTTTCGCAGCTGGAGAGTATGCTGGTCTCCAAATGTCGCGGAGGTCCAGTTTTACCATTATGTTATTGTTGTTGTTAATGTTCCAGCTTTCGTGCTCCAATTGTAAGCATCTCGGCACTCGGCCGTTTTGTATTTCGGGAGCTTAGTTCGAGAGCTCAGCTGGGCCCGTACAGCAAAGGCTGTGGTCCATTGTTGCTGAGTTCGTGTTTCGCCCCGCGAGCGACTTCCTCGTCGCTCGGGCAAGAGGCAGATTGGAGTCTGGCACCAAGGCGCCGATGTGGAAAGGCCACCGGCATCCGTCTGGGCCACGACCGCCTAGCCTTGTTCAACAATACGCTTGCTTCAAACTTGAAATTGTCGAAAAATTGGTAATACTATGGTATTGATAAAGATCCGATTTCATATATTTTGTAGCTAAGCACTCACACTGTTTGGTATGGTCTCGCTCGTAATTCTGTATGCAATAAATGTTCTTTTTGTAATGAAGGGTGACTAGTTGGCCATCCTTGGCAAATTTGTATTGAATGTTGGGTTTCGTCGCCCTAAAGTGGGCATTTTTTAGGTAAATCAGGTACATTGTAATTCTGCATTGGTCTAGACGCGCTAATTGAAGCGTCTTTTCTCTTTCCCTACAGGTTTTTTGTATAGAGGCAATTTGCCTGTCAATTTTGTATGTTTTGTAGTTCTGCATTGTCCTTTTGCAATTTGTTAAATTGTCTTATCCTATAAGGACCATTGTTTGTAAGTTTTGCTATAATAAATTGTGTTCATGGTTATTTTGGATTGTTACATCTCCATTTCCGAGATCCTTTAAAGTTAAAGATCCCGTTAATTTCGAATCTGGTGCGTCCTTTCGAATATTTTCGAATGCGACGACAATCTTCCCGAATCCAATAGCTAGGAGTTCTCTGTGTTAGCTCCGATAAATTTCTCCTTGGGCTAATGCATGGTCACCTCGCTTATTTGCGAGAATCTTTAGTTCGTGCTGCCCTCAGCAGCTGGCGACCGTTTAGTTTTTTTGCCTATGTATTTCGCCAACTTCCAAATATAACAGCGTCTTCCCGTACTGCTCATTCCTTCTCTGCCCGCGCCCCCCGGCGCAACCCTGCAGCGGCCACAGTGGGCCGCAACTACACTGACCGGTACAGTGTGCCCAGCTCACCGAACCTCGTGGGCACAAATGCTGTGATACACAGCACTACGCGTTCAGAATACTTGCAAATTCAGTCAGCCTTCATACTGCTCGTTGTGTATATTTCGCGAATGTTCATTCACGCCTGAGATATGGCATAAAATTATGGGGAAATACATCTTACAGCTCCCAGACTTTTAGATTACAAAAAGGAATTGTACGAATAATAACCAAGTGCCACCCACGCGATTCTTGTATGCATCTCTTCATTAATCTAGGAATTTTACCATTACCTTGTCTGTTGATTTACGAATCAGTGTTTTTTGTCAAAAATGACTTGCTTAAGGGGCGGGAATATATTTTCAGAAAATGCCGATGTCTATTACTATAACACTCGACGTAGAAATCATATTCATCAAGTGACAGTATCTACAGCTCATTACAAAAAATTCGCATACAATACATGTACATTATTTTACAACACTTTGCCAGATGACATTAAACGATTAAATTCGACAGAAAAGTTTAAATCCCTAGTAAAATCGTTTCTGCTGCATAACCGTTTCTATACAATTAGAAACTATACTGAGCATCACAAGAAAAGTAACATTAATTTTAACAATGATACATAATGCATTATGTACCATTTGGACGGTGTAAATGTGTATAAACAACCTGTAACAAGTATTGTATCGCAGCTTCTGGGTCAATGACCCCCATCTCGATCAGGTTTTTCGTCCAGTTTCCCTGATCCATTGAGCAAATGCTGAGATGGCCCCTTGTTTTGCTTCTGGACATAAATGTAACTTCATTATCTGTGCACGACTTCTAGAATTCAGTGAGAAGTACAGTTATTCAAATTATCGTTTCCATGTTGTCGCGGCAGGAAGTATTATTCCTTGATGAAGGACATAATGAATAAGAGCCCAAAATTTATTGCTATTTATTCTTGAAATTAGATTTTATTACATGGGAGCTGTTTTTTTTAATTTAAAATTCAAGTAGTATATGACTTAGTGTAGGGATCACAGAATTTCTCCCCATAGAAAGTCATACATAGTTTTAACTGTTTTTTGACGTTAAATAAATAAATAAATAAATAAATAAATAAATAAATAAATAAATAAATAAATAAATAAATAAATAAATAAATAAATAAATAAGTAAATAAATAAATAAATAAATAAATAAATAAATAAATAAATAAATAAATAAATAAATAAATAATAAATAAATAAATAAATAAATAAGTAAATAAATAAATAAATAAATAAATAAATAAATAAATAAATAAATAAATAAATAAATAAATAAATAAATAAATAAATAAATAAATAAATAAATAAATAAATAAATAAATAAATAAATAAATAAATAAATAAATAAATAAATAAATAAATAAATAAATAAATAAATAAATAAATAAATAAATAAATAAATAAATAAATAAATAAATAAATAAATAAATAAATAAATAAATAAATAAATAAATAAATAAATAAATAAATAAATAAATAAATAAATAAATAAATAAATAAATAAATAAATAAATAAATAAATAAATAAATAAATAAATAAATAAATAAATAAATAAATAAATAAATAAATAAATAAATAAATAAATAAATAAATAAATAAATAAATAAATAAATTCCCTACAAGCCGCCACTGATCGTGATTCCAAGAAATTTTGTTTCCTGTGCTTGTGTGATGCTGCTGCCTCCTAATGTTAAATTTGATGAATATTGTTGTGTTGAGTGGAAGTTGTGGAAGGGTATTGTGATTGTTTTGTCTCTGTTTAGGACTAGTTTGTTATGGTGGATTCATTGAATTAGTTTGTCAATGGCTGAATTTGCTTTGTCTTGTAATGCTTTGGTTGTTCTTTCTTTTGATTTTATATTAGTGTCATCAGCGAAAAGTACTGTTTTGTTGTCTTCCATCATTGATGGCAGGTCATTTAGAAATATAAAAAATAAAATCAGGCATAATGTGAATCCTTGGACCCCTTATCTCATCTCTAGTTTCGGAGCGAAGACTTTATTTTGTTGTCTTTTTGGTACGGTAACACAACTATTTGTTTTATGTCTGATAGATATAATTTTATCCACTTGTAAGCAATTCCTCGGATTCCACAAGAGTTTAGTTTTGACAATAGAATTCTGTGATCTATTGTTTCAAAGGCTTTTGGCAAGTCAAGAAAGAGACCAATAGGTATTTCTTTTTGCTCTAATGCATTGAGGATTTTATTTACATAGGCGAATAAAGTACTTTTAGTTGATCAATTTCCCTGAATCCATATTGTGAGTCAGTGATGATGTTGTAACATTAGTGATTATACATTGTAGTGTATTATGTAGCTTTTTAACCTTGCATAGAAGGGGTTTTCTAATATTTTTGAAATTCCTGACAATTGGTCTATAATTCATTACATTTTGTTTCTTACCTCTTGTTTGTTCAGGCAACTGTGTAACTAGTTTAAAAAACACATATTATTTTCTAATTGTATCAATATAATTATAATTTCATTCTCACTGCAGTATTTTGTATTCATTTACTAGTGTACCATGCAAGATATGAGTGTAAATAACAAATTTCAATGGGAAAGGGGCCCAGAGATGTAATTGCCTCCCTCATCCCCGCCTTTCATAGGCTGCAAATTGTCTATGAAGATTGATATTTTTTTCATTATTAAATCTGTTCTTCAAAATTAGTTCTTTAAATAATGTCATGAACGATTTTCTGAAAAAATAAGTAGTTATCACGTAATTTTGAGTGACAAGGCAAAAAAAATACGTAAACAAGATTTTGTCAAAACCGGCTCCAAATTTTTACTTCAAATATCTTTTCTTAAATACAGTGCCGTTTCTTTAATAATATTCTAGCGAGAGATGGGAGATCTCCCCACCCCCAATATATTTAAGTGCATCCACTTCTATTTTTCGTTTCTTAATTTGTTACTGAATACAGCTTCAGTTGACGATCTTCGAACAGTTAACGATGTTCGTTCGAGCCTTTACACTCGGGCCAATTTTCGGACCGACGAATTTGTCGGGACAACGAAATTGAACACTCCGCTACACACTGTCCGACTCATGTTGGAAATAACAATGATAATTTTCTTTGAAGGTTATTAATCGTGTGTTTATAGATATTTTTATATTACAGTTAGAGTTCTGCATTCTCCACTACCGGTCCGCATTCGCACGCCCCTCTTTCCCTCGAGACCATGCGCTCGGCCATCCGTGACAGCCGGTTATGGGCTCGCGGTCGCCGGCGACTGGTCGGGACCGCAACCGCTCGGACCGTCGTCAATAGCCGGTGGACTCCAATCTGAAGAACTGCATCGCAAGACTTCGGCCGCCACATCTTAGTAAATATCGGATACTATGTTCTCGGAAAAGGAAGAGTATTCACGTGTTTCAGATAGATTTTGTTCTTCCTAATGACTGGATATCGGATGTTTAGGAAGTTGCCTGCTTTATTCTAATGAACATTTTAAATACTTTTGGTATACGTATATACATAAGTAAATTTAAGTATATATATATATATATATATATATATATATATATATATATATATAATGAAAAATTAACAATTCTGACGTATATTTATTTGGTCTACTTTCACGTAAATCTAAGTGTTGGGTATGTTTAAATTTCTAGGCCTCTTTTCTTGAAATTTATTTCTATATTCTTCTAGTCTTGGTTAAAAATGTATGTTTAAATCACTTTCACGTTTACTATTCCTAGTCGATCGGTGTCGAATTTCTCTTATATGTCTGGTTTTAGACCGAGGATAGCTTGCTTACGTGACTGAAGTGCTCTGGCTGTGCTCCAATTTTCACTACTTTTCTACATCTTTCAGTACCTTTTGTTGATAAACTGTTTTCTTTGCTTATTTACTTGTTACAGATAATCTGAAAGAGATTTATATTGTCCGAAGCAAAGGAGAAGAAGTAATAAAAATTATGGTTTAAAGATGGAGTAACAGAAAAACGTGCATTTGAACGAGTTAAAAGACTTCCAAAACGTGTATACTCTATACATTAATTTATATTTGCGTCGTTTTAGACGATTAATGAAAGTGCTGTGATAATGGTGAAGAACATGACAATTCAAAGAGTTTCGTCTATAACAGATCAACAGAAAAACGAACTTTGTGTTTCAAATTATCGAGTATAAAAGCAGTCAATGTTGTGTTTCATTAGGTAAAGTACAGTAATCTAATTGTATTGTAAGCAGCTTGGATCTATTACGTTAAACATATTCAACTCTTTTCTCATTTAATCAGTCACATGTAAATACTAATTAAAATCACATTCCTGTTATTTAAAAAAAAATACTAACCTAAATTAAATAATTAAATTAAAAAGATATTGGTTTAGGAAATACTTTTACATTAATTTGAGTTCCTATACTTTTTACTCTGTACACTCTCAAAGCCTATCTTCTGAAAGCCTTCACACATATAAACAATAATTTAGATCAACGTATCAGAAGGCTCGAAAAGGTCCTTCAAACCACAGATGGTTGCGTAATAATTAACAACACCGCAGAAACATCCAACCATCCATCCGCGAAAGCAAAAACACATTCACAAATACCAATCACGAGGGAAAATAGATTTTCTTTAATAGATTATGACAATGGGTTTCCCTGCCTTCTCAATCCACACTACCCCCTCACATCATCGACACGACCGTCCACAAACCAACATAAACAGGCTAGCAAATGCAAGGAAACAATGACACGTTGAGTCACGCAACCCGGCCAACAAATAAACAAAGGACATTCTCACTGAGCCAATCAATAAGGTACTAATGTTAGCATATAACTTTGGGCGACAAATCTCCTCCCTGTTCAGTACGAAACTTCCATCCAATTTCTCTGTCACGGGTGTGTTCAAACATAACAGGAGGTTGCCCGACAGAACTAGTGAGTTGGACACACACAAAACTCTCACCAAACGGGACACAGTCATCATCATTGAAGGGTAGACATTAATTTGGATGGTCACTTTACATCTGAGCAACATGTTGACAAACTACAACGTGCCGCACAAAACACGAACATTATTGTCTCGACTCTGCAATTCTGGTACAACAAACCAACACAAAGAAATTAGGAATGCAAACAAACAATTGAAACTGCATCTGAAAGATGTTAAATTATTTGATCTCTCTCTGGATTTCACCAACACTCGTCAAATCTGTCTTGACGATCGTCATTTTTGACGAACGTCAAAATAAGGACGCGTCCACACGCGTCACAAACACTTTGTTTAAAAAATGACGCTCTGTTAACATTGACGAATCGTCAAGGAACGAGTGTTAATTTTTTTCTCCTCGTTTAGAGATTGGCTAGAATGTCAGGTTACAACGCGGTTCCACATTGGCTATTTGAGTCTGCTGACTACTGATGACCTATGAACTATTATATTCCAAGTTGGTTGGCATGCACGTGATGAAAATCACATATTTGCACATTTACGAAGAAATGTGCAAAAAACACATACTGTGAGCGTAAAGAAGGATTTGCGAAAGAAAAGATCTTTTTATTTACACAATCGCAGTCTATGGATGACAAAATTCCATTGCAATGGCCGTTAGAAATGTCTAGCAAAATAAAATCTTAAAGCTATCAACTACTACTGCGCATGGACGTTAGAGGCTTATTTCTGTTTGAGGGATATTCCAGGCGCGGTTTTATTTCTTCTAAATTTTTCCAGAGCACCGGCTTCGACATTCTCTCGTTACGAATTGAGGATCTTCGAGTCAATGAAAAGTAAATATTTTTGAGTAATAAGGTGTTCTAGACCCATGGTTTGTAAATAGACAAAAATTAAGCATCCAAATTATCTCCCATGTTATCACACACGCCGCTCTCTCTCTCTCTCTCTCTCTCTCTCTCTCTCTCTCTAAAAAAACCTACACTCGGCATGGTTCTCACCTAAACTTTGTGGGAAAACATGCAGACGGTAGAGAGCTTGCAAAACTTCCTTTCAAATCCCGTCCCTACCCACATCTCTATCTTCTATCCTCCGGAACCTCTTTGGACCCAATTACCTTATTCCCTGAACCTAATCCTTGTACTACCTTTCCCATTATTCATCCTCAATATCTGTCACCCCTCTTTCCTCACCTCCTGTCACTACTGAGACGCGAAACCTCCTTCGACCACGCACTCGAGGTAAAAATGAGATAAATAGCAAATACAGTCAGATGTGCAGCAGAGAAACATCCGTGTAGGTATATGCAAACGATACGAATTCATCATTATGTTCAATCTCTTTCAAATATTGAATTTATCGAGGCTGCATCACAGTGTGATCTAAGTCAAATATGTATTTGGCTTTACAGAACATTGTATGTCTCATAATAATCTAAATATACTCCAAATTCCTAGTTTTTACCTTGCAGGATTGTATTATAGAGCGAGCCCTGCTTACGGAGGATCGTGTATTTATGTAAGAAATAATATTAATTCTACCTTCTTGTCATAATTTAATTTATATGCAGTTGAAAATGTTTATGAAATAACAGTCGTATTACTATCATCACAAAAAGCAATAGATCAAATTATAATTAACAAAACCACAACTAGGTAAGAAATAAATACAAATAATCTTGGTTACAGTGACCACGATGCCCAAATTCTTACAATAACTAATGACATGAATACTGACACAATAAATAATACACGCATGTGCAGAGCATTCACGAAAGCTAACATAAAATTATTAACGGATTTCTTGCTGAAGGAATCGTGGAACGCAGTTTATAACGCTGTTGACACAAATAATATATATTCTTTATTTTTCTCAAAGCTTTCATTTCACTTTAATGCGTTCCTTCCTCTTAAAAAGAGAAAATTAAACATTTCACGGAAAAGTAATATTTGGATCACACACGGGAACATCGAGCACAAATAAATGTGACAGATCTAAGGATGTTTTATTTATCACGTTGGCCGAAGCTCGGAGCCTCGTCATTACATGTGTAGCGTAGCGTGAAACTTCCAGAAACATGCAGAAACTTCTAGCGGTCCATCCTCGAAAGCAAAAACACAATCACTACTACCAATCACGAGGGAAAACATATTTTCTGTGTTAGATTATGAAAATGAGTTCCTTGCCTTCCCAATCCTCACTACCCCCTCCTATAATCAACACGTCCATTCACTAACCAACATAGGCTAGCAAGTGCAAAGAAACAATGACACGTAGTGTCACGCAACCCGGCCAACAAGTAAACAAGGGACATTCCCACTGAGCCCATCAAAAGGGTACTAATGTTAGCATATAGCTTCGGGCGACAAATCTCCTCCCTGTTCAGTACGAAACTTCCATCCAATTTCTCTGTCACGGGTGTGTTCAAACATAACAGGAGGTTGCTTGAAATGACCGGTGAGTTGGACACTCACACAAAACTCTCACCAAACGGGACACAGTCATCATTATTGAAGGGTAGACATCAATTTGGATGATCACTTTACATCTGAGCAACATGTTGACAAACTACAACGTGCCGCCCAAAATACAAACATTATAGTCTTGACCCCTCCCTTCTGATACAACAAACCATCACTGTGCAAAGAAATTAGACACGCAAACAACCAATTGAATCTGCATCTGAAAGGCACACATGTTAAATTATTTGAGCTAAACTTTCTCTCAGAAAAACACTTCACCCGACATGGTCTTTATCTGAACCTTGTCGGAAAACATGCACTCGGTAAAGAGCTTGCAAAATACATCATTTCACAACCTCGGCAGTATCCTGCCTAAGAGTAATCCCCAAACACATCTAGTTCTCTTCCATCCTTCGGGACCCCTTTGGACCCAATTACCTTTTAGCCTGAACCTAATCCTTCTATTACCTCTCCCACTATTTATTCCTCTACATGTCGCCCCTCCTTCCTCTTCTCCTGTTACTGCTGGAACATGATACTTCCTTCGACCATGCAATCGAGGTAAAAATGAGATAAATAAATAGCAACTACAATACAATACAACTACAATACAGCAGAAATACATCCGTGTAGGTACATACAAAAGATTCAAATAATGCATCATAATGTGCAACCTCTTTCAAATAAAATTGAATTTATCGAGGCAGCATTACAGTGTGATCTAAGTCAAATAGATGTTTTTCGCTTTACAGAACACTGGTTGTCCCATAATAATCTAAACATACTCCAGATTCCTAGTTTTTACCTTGCAGGATCTTATTGTAGAGTGAGGGAATCAAATAAGGGCCCTGCTTACGGAGGTTCGTGTATTTACGTAAGAAATAGTATTGATTCTACATTCATGGCAGAATTTAATTTATATGCAGTTGAAAAAGCTTTTGAAGTAACAGTCGTACATCCTTCAACGCTCAAAATTATCGTACTTTGCATTTACAGACCTCCAAAAACCGAGCTTTAGATTATTTCATTTTCTTGAAAAATCAAGAGATAATTCTGAACAAAAGTAGTAATCTCTCTTTAAAATCCATTGTTGAATGCGTAGATTTCAATATTGATTTTCTGGGCGAATCCCACGAAAAAGAGCAGTTTCTCGATTTACTTCATTCTTTAATTTAGATATTACAGTGAATGTACCTACACGAAATACATCTAAATCACAAAAAGCATTAGATCAAATTATAATCAACAAAACCACTACTAGATACGAAATAATAACGAATAATCTCGGATACAGTGATCACGATGCACAAATTCTTACAATTACTAATAACATGAACTCTGACACAATAAATAATACACGCATGTGCAGACCATTCACTAAAGTTAACATAAAGTTATTTACGGACTACTTGCTGAAGGAATCATGGCACGCATTTTATAACGCTGATGACACAAATGAAAAATATAATTTATTTTTCTCCAATTTTCATTTTATTCTAACGCATGCTTTCCTCTTAAAAGAGAGAAGTAATACTTGAATCATCACATTCCACCAACACTTTTCCAAAATTGGGGCTGAAATCATGAAGGGACTAAATCCACAAAATCCAACTCACTCACTTCCCCAAACATTTTCCACACGATATTTATTTCCAAAACTTCTTCCAACGAAATCCCCAGGATAGTCAGTAAACTAAAAAATAAATATTCATCTGGTTTAGATGAATTTCCGGACTGTTAATTAAAAACTTGTGCACATGCCTTTATACACCCGTTTACTCACATTTTCAATGCTTCTTTATGCACATGAATATTTCTAGATATTTTCAAAACAGAAAAATTTAAGACACTTAGGGAACAAAAATGACATTCAAAATTATCAGCCAATTCCTCTTTTGTCAGTTTTATCATAAACATTACAGAGGCTTTTCTGCACTCGAATGGAAGCTTTTCTCAGGAAAAAACGAAGCGTTTTCAGACACGAAACACGGTTTTAGAAAATCAAAATCTATGGAAACTGCCATGTTTTTCTTTTCTTAAAGATCTTGCTTCATAAATGGACCAAAATGAAGCACTCATTGGAATATTTTTAGATCTTTCGAAAGCTTGTGACGTTATTGACCATAACATCTTGCTCTCAAAATTACGTTCATATGGAATGCGTGGTATTGTCCTAGACTGGATTACCTCTTACCTTAAACATCCAACTCAAAGAGTAGAAATACCGTACTGGCACGAAAGGACATTATTTACTTTTTCCAATTCTTTGCTAATTGAGCACGGGGTCCCGCAAGGTTCGATCCTAGGTCCAATCCTCTTTCTGTTATACGTAAACAACTATGCCCTCCTTTATTAAAAATGGAAGAACATTTCTGTTTGCCGATGACACGAAATGTGTTGCAAAAAAGCAGTAAATAGTACAATTTCAGAAGTTTCAAATTGGTTTCGTAATAACGAATTAAAGTTAACAAAGGAAAACGGTTTCAATGCATTTTTGCATTTCAAATCGGCAATCGCATGCTCCATTGAAAATGAACAATGTGCAATCATCTGATGTTAAAGTAACAAAATTTCTAGGTCTCTCAATTCAGTCAAACCTCAGATGGAATGTACATATATCAGAATTAAACGCTAAATTAAGTTTATGTTACACATTCGGAATTCTTTCAAATTCTGTCAGCCGTCATGCAGCTCATTGCGTATATTTCGCAAATGTACATTCCCACCTGAGATATGGCATAATATTTTGGGGAAGCTCATCCTTTACTACACGCCCCTTAGGACTGCAAAAGAAAATTATTCGAATAATGAAAAAATGCCTTCTACGTGATCCCTGCAAGCCTCTTTTCATTGAGCTTGGAATCTTACAATTGTCTTGCCTATTTATCTACGAATCTATAATATTTGTCAAAACTGACTTACGTAACGGTGGCAACATATTTTCATGCAATAATGATATTGATAATTACAATACACGTCGTAGAAATAACGTTTATCAAGTATCGGTATCAACAATTCACTACAAGGAATCCTCTTACATGTACGTTACTTTAAAACGCATTGCCAGATGACGTTAAACAATTAAAGTCGGTACACAAATTTAAGTTAAGAGTAAAATATTTTCTGCTGCATAACTGTTCTTTTACAATTAGAGACTATACTGATCATCAAAAAGAAAAATAATGTGTATTTTAACAAAACAATTATATATAATTGTTTAGTTTACATTGGATTGTATAATTTCTTTTAAAAAAGACTTAATATGCCTGTAACAAGTTATGCACTTCAGCTTCAGGGTCAATGACCCCCATCTCTATCAGGTTTTTGTCCAATTTCCCAGATCCATTGAGCAAATGCTGAGATGGTCCCTTGTTTTTCTTCAAGATTTAAATGTAGCTTCACTATGCGCACGTTTTGTCAAGGTCTCCTTTCGCTTGTAGTGATAGCAGTAGAGCTGAGGGTGAGTTACTATATTGTTAGCAATGCAGAAAAATCAAATCTGCGATTCGTTTATCGTTGCAAATACTTTTTCTATAACTCGGGAACAAAAATGTCAAGTTTTCCAAATGTTGATAAGTTCCCGCTTTTATAATAATAATAATAATAATAATAATAATAATAATAATAATAATAATAATAATAATTATTATTATTGTTGTTGTTGTTGTAGTTTTATCTTTCATCTATTTATCGTTAAAATGTTGGGATGGGATTCTGGTACTCAAGAAAACGTGTGCAAATATTCTTCTCCCCCATACGTCATATACGTTTTTTACTTTTTTTGACCAAATAAATCAAAACAGCCTTTAAAGTTTGATGTTATAAATACGAAGCCATTTAGTTCACGGGTCCATATTGTAGTTCGCCATGTTCTCGCATAAGTTGTCCGATTCGTTACATTATACACTATGTAACATAAGAAATTCTCTTTCACGTTGTTATGGTAATATCCAGAACGTCTGAAATTTAGGACCCCTTTACCCGTAGACACTGCTGCTCGCCACCGAACACCGCGACTGGTAGCAAAGCATTGGTTTAAATGTAGGTCTTCCACGTGTGGCCGATTCGCGCTGCTGTGTCTTTCGGTGGCTGACGCTCGCCACCTGCAGCCCGAGTCGTCGTCCGGGCCACCGCTATCAAAGCATTGGTTTAAATGGAGGTCTTCCACTGGGTTACTGTCGTAGCGCAAAGCTGCCGTATACAATGCAATTACTCGTATTCTTATTCACAACAATAGGTCTTGTACTTTGAATAAACAAAGGAAACACGTTAGACGCAAAAACAGTAGCCATGAATTGCAAACAATTTCTCGAACTTTTCAAATATCTAAAACAATACGTTTTTCCCCATTCTACATTCCTCTAATAGTTTTACTCCTGGTTGGTACAAGGCGGTACTTCGGTTGTACTCCCACTCCTTAAATGCCCTGACTACTGCATAGTTCCATTAAATAATTTTTAGGGACTAAAAAGTTGTAAAACATGCATAAACTGTATATCAACATGTTCAGGCGAAGACAGAAAATAAAATGGCGCAAATTATGAAAAATCAATTTCTTTCCGATTTTTTCGTATTCCTTCTCCCCACAAAAACAGATTCATTTTCCGTGCATGTTTGCATATTTCGGTGTTTTTTCTATTTTAAGAAATACATGCATTACTCGGATTTTATACGTTTCTTTGAGGGTAATACATGGCATTTAGACGTTTAAATATTTAGACATTAATCGCTCATTAATAGTTTTTCAACAATTTCTTGCTAACTTGATGCAGGTGTCAGATGTCGCTGTATACTCCAAATGCCCGAAGTTTGGAAGAAAAGTAACTACGAATGGATGAATCTCACTAAATGAAATTTTAAAAACTTAATTTTTCAATGACAAAATCCGCTCATAAGTTTTGTACCGGCAAAGAGTGTACACGAGTGATAATTGATATAAGCTTTAAGTATATTTCATTAATTTTGATATAAGAAAGGATTCGGTGGGGATATCCGCATATCCAAGTTTTATCAACAATTTTCTTCTGAGCGTATGGACACCTCGTCGAGTCACCGACACAACGAACTTCGGAACCCTCCTTCTTCCAAGCGCAGTGGCTTACGACGGTATAGCCAGTGGCGGTGGCTGCACGGGAAGGCCTATGCCTCTTCTTGAAAGCGCGCGGCCGTGCCTACGTTTGAAGGAGGCCTTAAGGCTTCTGAGGGCAGCACCATCGCCTCTGGGTGGGAAGTGGCCGGTGGACACCGAATCATCACGGTGGTACGTGGAAGAAAATTCTCTTGCGCCGTGTATACTATTGATGCTTTGTGCATAGACTAACATGTATTCATCATCCATGCTATGCGTGTCGAAGTTCATGACGAGACTCCGGCCTTCGCGAGAGACATAAAATATCCTTGGACCAGGACTCAACTTTCTTTCCGACGTATTTTTGGCCCAAATACCTTTCTAAATTGATTAAAACGCATCACCATTTGAATTTCGAAACAATGCCCTCGCTCCTGACAATCGTTCGTCGCTTTCGTTTACCGATCTCAAGACATGCGATTCTCTACGTTTAGAACGAAATAAGAGAATTCCCTTACACCGTGGTTAAGAGACAAGACTTTCTACTGAAACAAACTTGGTATAAACGCACAAAATTCAAAGGCGTCATCGTTACGAAATTGAATATGTACTAGTGAAGTTAAAACACGCACATTCCAATTCATAATGCCCTCGTTCACGCGAATCTTTGCGTTCTTTTGCTTCCGTTTTCCGACCTCTCGAGACTATGGAATACGATTTTTTTTTTTTTTTAATGTTTCTTACACGAGGTGGATATTCAATTCGTTAACGGATGGAAATTGTAGCAACCATAAAGATTGATAGACTAGTGGTCTTTGTGGAGGCAACTTTAAATATAAATCTGTTTTAGAAGCGAATCCATAGTCTTCCCCTTTTTCGTTCACTACATTCCAAGATTCGTCGATGCACGATGTAAGTAATTTCTTACACTGTGGTCGATGTGAGTGCAGAAGTCACGCGTGGTCAGGAGTGGTTGCAGAACCAACACCAAGGAGTTTAGAAGCGAATGCATATTATCGAATTTCTCTGGCCAACACCAAGGAGAGCGAGATGGGAGAGTTGTGCAAGAGCCGAACGAATTTGCGTCCCGCCATATTGCCTTCACGTTGACGTGTTTGTTCCGAGAGCGTCGAAAACATTTTCGTGTTTGCATTCTGAGGGACGTTTGTATTCTGTGTAATGTGGAAAGGATTCTTAGAGCGTTCATGGTGAGAAGAAATCTGTTATCCACGGAGTAGTGTCTAATGTGTCTACTGATTTGCGTTCTCTGATAATCACCTTCGCCGCTCGTATAACTAATAATGCAGGTGTATTTTTATCCTCTAAAAACGAGCCGTGTGGGGTTGTGTCAGGTGCTCAAATTTCATTTCTAGAGTGTACAATATTGAATAATGTCGGGTTTGAAATTTACCAAATTGTATTATTTATCGTTATTTATAATGTTTTCTTTTAATTCTAAATTAAATTCATGAGAGACTGAAGTAACGTCAGGTTGATCGTTATTAAACTTCGTATTTTTGCCTAGTTCTTTTGGCGTTTCGACATTCCAGTAATGGATACTGAACACCAACCCCGAATAAATATGTCCGAAATGATTGTAATGATCATTGTTGAAAGATTTTTTACGAAACTGTAAATTCCCGCGCTTACCGGGATTTTTAGGAAAGTTACTAATGCAAGAGTTTTACGATTTGAATTCGATGCAAAGAGTAACCACAAAGCACGCCGATAAGTCCGGAATAAATGAATCCCTTGCGTTATATTTTGATAGTTATGAATACGCGATCTTTCTTTACCTTTATCTTGTGATCAGCAGTAATGGATTCAATACAGCAAAAGTTACCATATTACCTTCCCCAAACTTTTCATTATGGGAATGACCTTTATTTTAGAATTGATATTCAATGTGAGTAGCTTCTGTAGAGGTTTTTGTTGTGAATTGCATATTAATAAATAGTTCTTTTCACTTTGTTAGCATGTACACAACTAACTCCTTTTTGTAGGATTGTGATTGTTTACACTTGTTTGGAACTAATTCACAATTATTTGAAGTTTTATTTGTTATTTAATTTTGTGAAAATATCTTTCGAGGTTGTTGTGTTTAATTTTTTGGTAAGTTTAAACATTATCTGTATATTAGTGATAACATTCTTTACTGGGAATGACAGTAAGGGTACCTAAATAATAAAATTAACTTATCAGGAGTTACATGCATTGACTTGTCGCTACAACTTGAAAATTTTAGTGAAGAGAATCAAGAAGTTAAAAAGATTAAATACAGGAATTTGGGACAGTAATTAAAGTTTAAAGGAGATTAAATCTTATGAATTAATCATTTGATTGATGTTTAATATTGTTTGTGTACTTTATATTTTGTTATTGGTGAAAGTCATTTCATGAGTAGTATTCAGAGTAATTGTATTTATTTACTTCTGTTTTTTTTAAAATGTTTTTTAGATTTCTGGAATTGGTATCGATGAAATATTGAAAACTTTTACAGTAAAAAAGTATACACGCACTGGAAAACAAAGTGATGACAAAGGTGATGAATTAATCAACTTCATTTAAGGTATGTGGATTTTTTTATTTATTCTTTTTCTTTGTTTCTGTTTTGCTGCTATTTTGTAGAGCTTTCTTGAAAGGGTTGCAAATGGAGTCAAAAAAAAAAGAGGAATGGACAGTAGACCAGGAAAGTAGAGATAAAACAGTTGAAAAGAAAATACAATAAAAAAATGTATGTGTATACAAAACAGTTATTGCATCGCCCTCTCGAAGTGTGAATTTTTATTTTACTGTTTCATGAAATAGTCTTTCCTTTTAGAATAGGAGCTATTAATATGTGTGGCCTTAATTAATGTATTGTATATCCTGCATTGGTGTTGTTTCTCAATGATTTGTATTTAGAGCTAATACAAATGTTTGAATAAATTAAATATTTTGAAATGCAACAGTATCTATTGCTATTTAGTACAAAGGCATGTGACTATTATTTTCATTAATATGATAAATACTGTTCAAAAACTAATATAACGTATCGTAAGCGGTTGTTCATGACATTAGGTAAAATAGTTAGTTTTATACTGTAATATAAAAGGTTACCAAACAATAAATAGGGAACATTTGAAGATTTATTATTTGGTTATATTTTATATTACTACATGGGTTTAACATATCACCTGATGAAATGTGCAATTGCTCATGAAACATTATGAAGTTTGTCATGATTTTAAACTTTAATTTATTGAAAGTAATGAAAGTGTTGATTATTGCCTGTCGTTGATTTTTTCAAATAACAATAGATACTGTTTCGATAAAAAAATTACATTAGACAATCATTCGGATTAGGATTGACCTAAATTAGTTTAAATAATAATAGTCTTAGATTAATTTGGATATTTTAACATGTCTTGTGCCAAATTGAGATGTATGTACGAGAAAAGGAAAAAGTTTATAGTAGAACAGGTTTGTATACGTTTCTTCAAAAGTCCTTTTGGATTAGGGTATCACATTTTTAACTAGGTAACTTGAAACAAGACTGGAATTAGTCAAAACCAAATAATTTAGTATGAGTTTAAAAATAATGGTGGCAAAGTTGGAGGTAAAATTGACTAGAAATGGGCGTAATTAATTTTTTTTAGCTTCTTTCTATGAAGAAAATGCTACATGGTTTGAGTGACAAAAATGAATGTTGATTTGATATTCTAGTTTTCTGTGTATGTACTTTAATTGAAAGATAACATTTTTTTCTAGAAAACAAAATTCCCAGATGAGAATATTGGTCAATATTATAGCCATTTTCTGCTTTAGAAGATATTTTTGTCTCAAATATTTCAAGATAGTATTTCACTTTTAAAAAATATGTTAATAAGCCAATTATTAAATTGGTTCAGTGCTTTGAAAATCATAATAAATGCATTTCATTTTAGAATTGGGATATGATCATAATCATAATAATTGTGTATATAATTATACATTGAGATTGTCAGTGGCAGATGTATTTTTATGGACAGCCACATGACTTATTTTAACAGTCCTCCATATATTAGATCATACATGCTGGATGGACTGCTTTTCAGAAATTAGTGGGACTGAAGGTTTATTATAGCATTGCAATTATAAAATGTGAGAAAGTAAAATTTAAAAAATTGGAACAAATTATAATATTTAAATAAGATGTTAGCCCCATTTTGAGTTCGTCTACTCTATTACATTACATTGTACTATATGTTCTTTGTGGAATTGTGTACATAAATTTTCTATTTTAATGCAATAATTTTTGTTGTATCATGTTACACAGTCCATTAAGGTTGAAAAATTTGTGTTTGTGCTGTGTGAAGTCAAAAAATTTCCAACCCTCCTCCGATTCCAATTAAAAATACTCGAGAATTATTCCATAGATAAACAATATGAAATAATTTGTCCCATTGTGTAATATTTTTACTCCTATTACTTGCCATTTATGCTGTTGTGTCCCATACTTTACACTTAACACATGGCAACAAGCACACATGGTAATACTTCATACAGTTTGAATAATTCGAAACAGTATGAATGTGGATATTTTGTATTATACTCAACTGCGCCCATTTTCTGGAAAATACAGAAAACTAATAGAATTACTTCGATCAATTTAGAAAAATAAGGGAAATTTCCAAAACTGTAATTATTATAATTTAGAGCTAAATATTATTTTTGAAATAACATTTGTAACCATGATTTTTGACAAGTTTTATTTGTTAAGCAAATATTGTTAATTTTGCTGACTCGCGGTGTAAAATGAAGGAATAGAAAAATATTAACTAATGCCGTAACTAATAAGAGGTATAAAGTATTTTGAATCCTTAGGGTCACTGTCTCTCTGTTTGTGAAGGGGAATTTGATCTACCAGAGAGAAAAGGGCTCACCCATTAACAATGTTTTAATTTCAACCCAGATCTTTCTTGTATTTAATATATATTTTATATTACAAAATTTGTAAAGGAGAAATATTTTTAAAAAACGAGTGAAAAATCGATTTGTTTCAGGAAAGGAATGGTCTCCCTGTATATAGCATTGTGTGTATTAAATTATAATAGATATTGGACAAATTGCGGCTTAGTTCTCTGAATTTGATTTCTCAAATATTCCATCTTTCATTTTAAATTATTTTATTTCAATGTAGAAAAACTTAATTGGATTGTGTGAAAAATTCTTGCTTGAACATTGAGAATTCCCCTAAGTTTGTGACTTGGTCCTTCACTCTTGACAGGTTTTGAAGACATTTTACTATGCAATAACTTTTGCATGAATATATACTAAGTCTATTGTAATGATTATTATATTGTTATTTGTCATGTAACCTCAAGTGTTTGAATGAGATTTTAAAATGTCAGGACATGAATATAATGAATAGTTCTGTATGTGCAATATGATTCAGATATCCGAAATGTCACAAGTCTAAATGTTGATGTACATAATCTTCACATGGTCAGAAACAACTGCAAAAGAAAGAACTGTCTTATACAGCCCCCTACAGTCATAAAGAACAAAACCATACCGTTTGTAAAAGTCTGTCTACACTATTTAAAAAAGAAAGGTTTAAATAAAATTCTCAGATGAAAGTTTTTACAATTAACTACAAAATGTTTGTTACAACACAGTCTTAATTAAAACAGTTAATTATTTAAATTACCAAATTATTAATCATGTTAAACTTAACCCAGGAGTGCTTGCAATAGATCTGTGAGATTCAAGCCTCGGGAATTTTATGCTTCTGAATTATTGCGATGCGTTAGTTGTCTGATATTTCGTGTATTCCTTCATTGTACTTTTCTGAGATCACCTGGTCTTTCATTTTTATCCTGTTGCTGAATCATTTCCCGTGAGAATGTTCAAACTTGATCACTGTGTTGTGCGATATCTATCATATACATTGGGTGCAATGGTGCCAGTGCATTGTGAGCTCCTGGGTTGAGAGTTATGGATCATGGCATAATTTTCAGCCATGTCTATGACAAGTGCCTATTCAGAAAATGTAATAATTTGCCTTATCTACAATCGGCTGTCACAATTTCTTACCGAAGAGAAAGGTGTGCAGGAGACGTCTGTAGGGAAATGAAGAAATGGGAACCTTGCAAAATAGAAAGAAGATAGAAATTTTCTAAATATTTTTGTGAAAAAGGAAAACATACATTTGCTCAGAACATGCCAAAGTAATTTGAGGAAATTATATTTAATATTATCTAATTAGGTAATATGTTTAATGATTTTTTTTGCGTGTATGTCAATTTTTACCTTTCTCACCGTAACTATTCAGACAAGAATTCTGCAGTGTAAGATTCATTACAAATGCATTGAGGGGCATGTACATACTGAATAACATATGGATTTCAGTAAATGGTCCTTCAGTTCATTTGCATTTACAAAAAGTTGTAGCTATATCTTGAGAGATACATTGCGGGCACTGGCATGAGTCCACCTGTTGTGGGCAGTCCTGGGTTAATTACTTGCCTTTGACAAAAAGAATTACTAATGTGTGTGTATTATTTGGTTATATAGTTTTATCAGATTTGGTATCGTTTTAATTACCTGGAAGTTCTCATGTTTACTTTCTGTTTTAAACCAGTAATCTAATAGTTTTTTTTATATTTGTTTGTTTACTATTTAATTACACCACCATCACTTATTTGCATAACTATTCAGCATAAATTTCTTGCCTTGCCGCCTAAGGTCACATTTTATTATGAATGCATAGATGTTACATTGATTACTAGTGCATTCTCCTGTTTACATAATCTGCTTTAAACATTCAATAAACTTGTTAATTCTATATATGCATTAACTTGTTCTAGATTTAATTACAGTAAAATCTGTCTAAACTGGAACCTATAAAAGTCGAACACCTGCCTTAGCTGGAAAATTTCTCCGACCCGTGAAGTTAAATGGTATTTTACACTCCATAAAACAGAATCTGTCCAATGTGGAAACAGAACAGTTTTTCCTGTTCTGCAGGGGCAAAACCCTTCATAAAACGGAATTTCTGTGAATTTAATGCATTTGGCTGAGAGACGCGAGATACTCTTAATGGAATAATGCATCTGCAAGTCTGTTTTAATATCTGTGTCCATATGATATGAGTTCCTGTCATGGCAGCCGCACTACGAAGGAAAGGGGCTTCAGCTGTACAAGTGCTGCATTAGTGAAGGCCATATGAGGGTATCAGAAAGACCTAGTATCTTGGTTGTCTTTCCTCATCTGTCTTCCTCTCCCATTATACGCGCTTACACTTACTAGACTAGCACACATGCTGGGAGACTAGTCTGGAGCATAGAGCAGTGCCCCTGTAGGGAAGATACTTGGAGAACAGAAAATTATGCAAACTGACTAGCAGGTTGGTGCGAGATCTCACCATCCAGCAGAGAAAGAATCATTGCCACCTCCCAGGATAAAACATTCACAACAACGATCCTAGCTATTGATGTGCCCAGAAACACAAATCAAATCAAATCAATCTTAAGTTGAGAAGTTAAGTCAAGAACACCAGTAAGAGGTAGTATACGAGTATGTCCCTGAACTGAATGTAATAAACTAGATGCAATAAATGAAATTCACTCTTTCAATGAAAGCAATGATGACTGCCAGCGTTTGCTTTTTGAATTACTATAACAAGTTATTGGATCTACACTTAATGATTTGACTATCAAAATGAAAATAAAGAAAATTTATGGCTTCAGAATAATTATTACAACAGATGCAAATAAAGTTCCTACAGCATTTTTTACTGAAGTAGGGATGAAAATTCTGATTAATGCATGGTGTGAAAACAGAAAGAATAATGAAGATTCGCAATTTCTACAAATTTTGTAAGTTGCAGTGGCAGTAATACAAACTGTTCTCAAACAGGCTTGTGAAACTAGTGGTGCCACAACAGGGTGGCCAGCGAACCTAGAATCCTTGAAAACCGAAAAAAGCTGAATTTGAAAAAAACAGGAATTTGATTTGAAAACCAGGATTTTTCATTATTTTTAGATGCATTCCCCGACATTTAGCACAAATTTATATACAGCATTGTATTCAGTAAAGTGTTTGATTCAACTCAATGCACGATAACAGAGAAATCGAACTATGTGTGAGAAGTGCTTCATGAATGCTTGAGGTTTGCGTAGTTCTTGACTCATGCATCACACAACTTCAAACCCTGCCACGTGTGTAGGTGCATTGTACATCGAGTATCCTGCAAATGTCACAATTTATTTATTTATTTTACGTCAAAAGCAGTTAAAAACTGTAACGTGCTATGGGGAGAAGTGAATTCTGTGCGAGTTTTCAAAATTCTGTGATTCCTACCCTAAGCCATATACTTCTTGAAATTTGAATACAGAAGAAAATGAATTTTTTTGCAAGGATTGTTAACCAAAGTATTTGCTTCAGTGTAATAAAATCTATTTTCAAGGGTAAATCAGCAATAAATTTGGGTGGGATCTTATCCCTCATGTCCTTCAACAAGGAATAAATACTTCATGCCGCAAGAACATGGAGAATGATAATTTGAATAACTATATTTTCCACTGAATTCTAGAAGATGTGCACAGATAATGAAGTTACTTTTATGTCCAGAAGTAAAACAAGGGGCCATCTCGGTATTTGCTCAAAGGATAAGGGAAACTGAGTGAAAATCTTGATCGAGATGGGGGTCATTGACCCGGACACCAATACTTGTACAGTACTGTACAATACTTGTTACAAGCAGGGTTGGGCAAAATATTTTAAATTTATTATTGAAATACTTCGTTAATTAGTATTTAAATACATACCCAAAATGCATTAAGTTTTGAATAGCTAAATACATATGCATTTAAAATACTTCAAATACTCAAAATACAGTAAATACAATAATTTTTTATTATTACACCAATTTATTGTAATTGTCAATTCCAATAAATCACTAATTGACAGTCAATGAATTTCTGAACAATAACTTATAAGTCTAACTCAAATAAGCAGAGAATTTCCTTTTAAAGTGATCAGTTTTTCAAAGAAATCAGACAATAAACACCTATTTGGCGAATGTATTAAACTCGCAAAGGAAAATAGTCTTATAAGTAGGGCTCAGACATGTAGGCACTTAAAAGGTTGAAAATAGGTAGGCAAATAGACACTTAAAAATAGGTAGGTTGAAAATAGGCAGGGAAATGGGCACTATGGTTGAATAATATCAAAATTTATATGTAATACATACTACACAAAGGATGAGCACAATTGTCTAAAAGAAAATCGAATTTCTTCAATTGTCAAAACACGTGAAGTTGGATAATATTTCCTAAGAGTTGACTTGTGTTGAATTTTATATTGTCTATTTTGTTGCTTAAACTGCTTAAATGTTGGATTTTCTAGTCTTGAAAATGGAATATTTGTGGCATGGCACAAATCAGTGTTAAAATTCTCTCTTGTCTTCATCTTTTGACTTTTTTTTGTTTTTGATGTTGGCAGCGTGGTGGTGGTGACTGAAGAACGTGGTTCACTACAGTACCTTGAAACTACATCAAGAACGTCGTGATGTATCTGTGCACATCTCATATGCTGCTATGAGGTCTTCTAATTTACATAATGTTCTAGCCTGAAGATGAAAAAAATAATTCTCAAAACTGTCGCAAGAGAATAATGAAAATTGTGAAATAATTCATCTCTATTAGCTGCTCAAGGTCTGTTCAAAAATAAAGGGACCAAAGCATAATATAATACTACAGACTAACAGACACATACATTTAAAATTTTTTTTTGCACAGTTTACCACCTTTTCGTAACACTGGCAAAAAATACATCTCCAGTCTGCTGTGAATCTTCTCCAGAATCTTCTCTTTTAGCAATGCACTTCTTGAAACATTCTCTTTTGGCGTTGTAGCAAGTATGCAATAAATTTACTGATCTGCCATGCACCAAACTTTGAAACCAATAACTAGGAGCAGTGGCTCAGTGCATCAGTTGATGTCGCTGCAGTGCCTCTGACCGGAATTTCCTAGTTTCGAGTCCTGACCACGGCAGGATTTTCGACACTAGCTTTTCAGTTAGGTCGAATTCACTTGCCGGCTGGAGGAGAATTCTAGCAGTGGGCTGCTCTGATCGGTTGTTTTCCGTGGTTTCTCCAATCAATGCCAGGTGAATGCCGGAGCAGTACCCTAATAAATGGGCCACGGACCATGTGCGATCTTTCCTTCCTCTTCCTTGTCCTACCCTTACCTCTTACTCACACACACACACACACTAACATTAACATGTGCTACCACACACGCCAGGAGACCAGTCGGGATCATTGAACTTCTCCCTGCTGGGCCGGTGTCTCGTTGTTGGGAGATACCTGGTTGACAAAAATCCCGCTAGTTGATGGTAGGTCGGCGCTGGATCTCGCTATCTAGCGGGGGAAGTTCATTGCCACCTCCAGATGAAAAAAGCATGCACTGCACTTATGGGACTAATGGCCTCGGTAGTTGATGCAATCGGAATCACTAACAACCAATTAATCGAAACCAATACAAAATTATTGAAGAAAACTGTGTCTATGTTGTGTAATGCTACCTTCTGAAAGTGAAAGATGCTGATAGCGCTATTTTTGAACTCTGTTGTGTTCTTGGTAAAGAACAGATAGCTCAGTAATCATTGCGAAGATCGGACAAACGAGAGCAATTTCCTGTTCTCTAAAGCACCCAGACGACCTTCGGCGAAGGAGATAAGATAACTTGCACAGTATCAAATTCTCATATGTCTAGCGGTGCCCCTGCTCAACACGTTGCAGGGAAGAACATTCAGGGCATAGACCTTCCTGATCGGAGGACTCCCTGGCAGATTTTACATATACGGTTCATATTAGTTTGCTAAAAAAGTACCCATCAGTGATTACTGAAAAAATGATTATAGAAAATAAAATATAGTGAAAAAAAAATGTTAAAAATGCGGAAAATTCAAAATAAGCATTTATAGGCTTTTACCGCTCAATTAGGTAATTATCTCTAAAATAGGCATTTATAGGTATTATAAACTCCTTGCAAAAGCCATTTCTGAGGTAAACATTTATAATGGGGTAAGTTGCCTAAATGTACATTCGAAGAAATAAAATAAGTAAGCTATTCCGCTAGCCGAATGTGTTTA
>BLKR01011807.1:0-27371 GCA_011170035.1 Teleogryllus occipitalis
ATTTTGATACCTAAGAAACTGGCCAGGGCCGTTTTATAGATCTTTATAAACCATCCACAACTACTTTATATTCTACTGTACAATCTCTTTTCTTTGGACTAGAAAAATATCTTCTCTTCAGTTTGTTGATGCTCATGAGCGAAGAAAGAAACGTTCTTTGTTCCGCACGGCTTGAAAGGCTATAATATTTGGAAAATGATACCTTTCTGTCATTTGATTTAACATTTAGAAAACATTTTTTTCGACAGGTGCACATTTTACCTTCAGTTGCACCTGGAATCTCCTTCTCTCTAGAAACAATGAAACTCGCCTTCACGTCTATTTCTTCCTCGTACATTACGTTTCCACGTTGATGGATCACGTTTACCTTTTCTTCCTTTCCGATTCCCTAATAAATACAGTCTTGTCACTAAGTATCAAACACCTTCGAGTGCCAATCCAAAATGCCATTATCCATAACAAATATTATATGAGCACTTTACGTTTGCCACTTTAGTGTGCATAACCTAATTCTCGTTAGTTAAGGTACAAACACAAAGTATAGGAACTGTTAAAATACATTATGAGTGGTTATGAATGTTTGTGTTATACGAAAACTTCCTTACATTGCATATTGTTGCTCTCCGTTGATATTTTCTCAGCTGACTGTACATTGTTCGCTTCCAGCAAGTATCCATCTAATGTTACAGTATCTGACCTCCTGTTCTCCCTGTCTTCAGTTACCTTTCTGTACTGTTCTCGTCATTTCTGCTCTGAATTGAATACAACGAAAAGATGCTGTCATTGTCACTACTTATAGATAAGATACATCTTTTACTCTAAACAAATTGGTCAACCCAGTCTTATTTGAACTTCATCTCCAGCCGAAATCATTAAATGACACGAAATATAGAACGCAAAGACAATAGTTAATAATAATTGAAATTATACAATGGCATCTTACCTTTTTTCTGAATTCAAAAACTGAAAATTCAAGCTTTCTGGCTGCCGAAACAAGGTTACTTACTTCTCCAGCCATCTCGATGTGGTTATCAGGTTCGTGAATCGAATGAAGCAGTTTCCAAACCGCACAATCAGTGCTTCGCTCTATTGTGAAGAAATGAGAACACGTATCGAGGTGGTGATTAGAAGGTAGAGATTCAATGGCAGGACGAGTCTTACTCTACTCGTAACTCAATTTCGAAAAAAATGTGGGTTTTCAGGTTAATGCGCCACACCCCGGAAATAAAAATTGAACGGCTACTGCAATATGTAGATATATTGTAATGATAATTTAAGAGAATTAAAAATGAATTTGGAATAAAACTTGAAAATATGTTAAAGCAGTAAATTTCGTTATGAGAGCTATTGACAGAATGAATTTGGAATAAAAACTTGAAAATATGTTAAAAGCACTAATTACGTTAAAAAGAACTATTGACAAACTAATCCTAAACGGAGAGAATTCCAGAATTCTAAGAAAGAAAGGAGTGACTCACCCTCGCCCCGCCGCTCCGGATCGCCTTAGCCCATCGTCACCATGGGCCGGAAGAGCCGCAACATTGGGGCGCAGAAGATCACTCGGGAGGCTCCGCTGGGCTCCCCCGCTCTTCTCCAACGGTGGAGGCTTCTTCGCCCCGCAGCGACTCTTCAAGATGACTTCTTTCTTCCTCCGGAAACCACAACGCAAAACGCCGCACGCTCCGCTCCTCGACCTAAGACCGGTGACCACTGGCTGGCGGAAATCCGCACCCACGCGTGTATACCTGAGCATTACACGCGTCAGAATACCCGCGGGGCACAGGCTGGTTTGCTCTTTCGAAAAACAAGATCAAAACAAATTGTTTCATCAAAGACACTTCGAACCATCCATAAGATGTTTGGTGTATCCTCATGAGTTTTGCTGTGAGTCCGTTGCTAAAGTAAGTGCCTTGCATGTGCAAGGTGAAATACAGTGCTTGTGGGACAGAGGCTGGAAGGTAAAAGACGAGTTAGTAAATACACTTATGGAGTGAGTTGACACAGTTATGGAGTGAGATGACATAATACAGTGATTGTGATGTTAGTAATGGTGATTATGATATTATCTGTGATGTTAGTAAGTCATGGGTATGATATTATTTACAATGGTATCATGATCGATGAGGCTTCACATCATACACGTTATTTACATGGTGACTACATTACACATCGACTGCTATCATGACTACATTACACGACGACAATCAGCAGCACCGTCGCCGATCTGTTCTCGAGGACCAGGTTGGGTTTGAGGCCGTGTGGTCCCCATATTTGGTTTTCTGAAATTACCTACCAGTGGTTGTGTACTGCGGCAGCTTTAACGTGGGCCACCAGTTCGTTCTGGCGCCTGTTTACTGCTGGCATATCACAGTGGTTCACCACATGCGCCAATGTCCCGCGTTGCGGCGGGCCGTCCTTCGTGCAGTTGCGGCGACACACTTCATCTTCTGCCCTGCGCTGCCGCCACGGGTGACTGCCTCTGAGGCCACTCAAGAGGTTGCACAAATCCATAGTCACACCAGCGGAGGTATTCTCCGCTGCTCACGAAGTATGAGCTCCTGGAGCCCCTTGCTGCAAGTTCGACAGCTGCTCGACCTTGATCAGGCTGGTTACACGAAGCCTCGTAATGCGCTTTTTTGAATAGTGCACGGAGTCTCCTGGAGACTTGGAAGCGTTGATGCGGGAGGACTACATCGAGGTTGTTCTGATCACTAGTGCAGATGATTGACGGCTTGGTGATGTCCCCATCCGCTTGAATTGTCCTCCGCACATTCAAGTTCTTGGCCGCTACTCTTGCTCTTGTCCATACGTTTTTAACCCTAGTATGGTTTACCCTCCGTTCATTATTGAGGTACGCGGCTATATCCGTGTGTGTCGGGTTCTCAATTCCGGTGCGTTGCTTAGTAGTGAGCAGCAGATCATCGGTGACTGCCCGTCTGACCGTGTTGTCACTGGAAGTTAGTAGTTTGAAGGTGGTATCGAGGCATGCCACGTCGGTTTCTTTTGCGATCTCAGGGAGTCCGACACCAGCTTTCTCTTGGAGTATACGTGTAGTGTACGGACGTGTTCATGGGGAGGTTCAGGGTTTCCCTGACGAAGACTAACGTGCCGATCGATTTTGTTTGCCTGCTCCTTGTTGATCATGTTCAGGGACATGGGGAATGGCAGTTGTGGAATGATGAATGGCATCAATCTTTTACCAAGGAGCAAGGCGGGCCTGTCTTATTTGTTCCATTACCTTAGTTATTTCATTTGTAAATGAATGGTCAGGGAGCAAGGTGTGGCCAAAAGGTCTTCCCAGAAATCTCGTAGTTTGGGCACCGTTTAGAGCACGGATCTGAACTCCGTTTACTGTAAATTTGTGAGCAGCCGTCTCCACCCCTTTCGTGAGTTAAAGGTGTCGCTTTTCTCAGCATTTATCTTGAGACTAATGTCTTTCCCTGAATGTACCAGCATGTCAATCATGCTTTGTAGCGTCTCTGGTTTAGTTGCGGCTAACCATACGTCGTCCGCATAGGCGCCACCGGGTATGGGGGAGTCTGATAAGGCGAGTGCGCGACGGAGGGAGGTTTCATTTGTGATGTTAAAGATTCACGCACTAACGGGACAGCCCTGTTCACGCCGCAGCGATACGTGATTCTTTCTGTGAGATTATCGTTTGTAAGGAATGCCCTGTTTGCCTCCGTGATGTCCACGAACCCTTCACCGGCGCCAACATATCTCAGGGATTCACGTATGGCTTGATGACTGATGGATCCGGATGCGTTGGCCATATCAAGGAAGGCCATTGACAAATCACGGTGTCCGTCCTTAGCGTCCTTTCATATTTTCTCAGAGAGGAAATTGTGTTCTTTTACTCCATCTTGAGGGCGGAATCCCTTCTGGTGTGGGCTCAGCACCTCTTTTTCCTCTATCCATTTCGAGAGGCGTCGTGTCAGGAGGGAGGAGTAGTTTTGATAGAGTATTGGAGAGCGCAATTGGCCTCCAGTTGCTAGGGGCGTTAATGTCTCATTTTTTGAAGATCAGGAGTTTTTGATTGTTTGCATTCCGTAGGAATTCGCTTGTATTTTATACAGGCGTTGAATATTGGCGTTAGGATGCGGCCTGTTGGATCTGTGTTGAAGGTGGCCATAGGTGATGCGGTCGTCACCGGGAGCAATGTTTGAGTATTCCGTTAATTTGTTTGATACCTCTTCCATGGTGAAGGGGGTGGTGTCAATTGCTTCTCTTTCAACTCTCGTAAGCCCCTGAGAGGTCGACGTTCTCAGACGGTGCTGAGAAGTGCTCTATTATGCGTTGGGGTGAAATACAGCAACGTGGGACTTCCACTTTTGTGATTATTCTATAGGTCTTTCTTGGGTTTCTTTTATATCTAAGCGCGGTGTTTGCATGGCGTTGCAGTCGGTGATCGGCTTGTTGTGTCGGAGGTGGTGGGCGGTACGGTTTTGCCGTCGGAATCTTGCAAATGTCTTGTATTTCTTTTGTGATTTTGGCGATGGTGGATTCTATCCTGCGCTATCCGTCATTTGCGGGCGCGGGCCAGAGGCATTCATGAGTTCGCCGCGTAGCGCTTCCAGTTGTGGGGCCAGACGGCTTTCCATGTGGTGATAGAGGTTCTCTGGGAAAGGTCTTACCTGACCGCTGCTTTGAGGCGCTTTCTCTGCCCTCGTGATGTCCTCCCGTATCACCGCTCTCGCCTGCCTTTCACAGCGGGCAGTCCGAGGAGGGCGGTAGGGGACAGGCTCCGGCTCGAGGCCCTGTCTGTGCAGGCGCGCGTGCTGGCTCAACTGCTGCTGGGTGAAGAAGGCCTCGGCGCAGCCATCTGCCTCACAGTGGTAGAACTGTTGTCTGTCAGCAGTGGAGGGAACTTGGAATTCTTGCAATCGGGAGCATATCACTGTGTGCGGTTCCCAATGTGCAACATCGCTTATGCATGCTTCACAGATCTTACGAACAGCTGTTATTTCAGAGCTCCATTTGCGGACATGTCGCGTCAGATTTCCCAGGCATACAGTCCAGGTTGTTGCACTCGCGCTGAACTTCTTACGGTGAGTGCAGCACGGGTAGAACATTGGGCGTGTGCTTGGTGGGGTGACAAGAATGTAGTCTCCATGTCTCCGTGGCTGGAGATTTTCTTCGAAAGGAGCGATAGTTCCACTAGAGGCCGGTTCCGTGCTCGGTTGCTCGCCGCTGACATGTGGCGGTTGCGGCCTTTCTTCCATCGGGGCCCTGCTCCCGTTGCCGTCCTGTGCCAGCTCCTCCTCGCTCGCGCCGTGTGTAGTGTGCGTTCTGCTGCTTGATCGACTACGTGGCCGGTTTTGAGATGGGGAGTGGGCGATCTGTTCTCAGAGCGTCCCCGTTTACTCTTCTTCCCCTTGCCTCCTTTGTTCTAGTTTGTCTTGTTGGGGCGGGATTACGGTCTCCATGTGTCACCTGTTCTTGTGAGGGTCGCCTATTAGTTTGGAGGGGCCGGGGAATTTTGCGGTATTTGTCAACATAGTGCAGCCCTTTTATTGTTTGGTTGCACCCTAAGCACGTCATAGAGATGTCGGGTTGGGATGCCATCCGTGGGTAAGGTGCTTGTGCTCTCCTAATTTTTGTTTCAGATATTTCGGGATAGTTTCCCGGAATTGCGAATCGCAGCAAGGGCATTCCACACCTAATGAGTATGGGAACACTATCAGGATATGGTTTGGCCCCACCACTCGGTTCAGAGCGAGGCCACAGGTGGAGCGGCGCTCTAGGGCCGTCAGGCTTTAGCGTCGTCGCCTGATCTGCCATGTTGGCACTGATGGTCGTGTATCTCGACTCGGATATTGGCGAGGCAAATATGACTGACGCGGTGGAGCTGACTGCGACCTTTGCTTCCTCGCGTCTTCACTGTTGACTCTTCATGTGATCAGGCTCCAGTGTTGGTGGGGGGCTAATGGGAAGAAAAGCTGTAAACGATGGCAGTTCCTGTGGTGGGGATGGCGCCGTCGGATGAGTCTGTACAGATGTCATCTACTGTGAGCTCTAGGTTCGAGGGCGTGGTCGCTGGGAGCGGGGCCATCGTCCGTTCTGTGGTCTTGCCTGCATTGTAGTGAGGGCAATAGGGACGTCTGCTCTGTCGTTCGTGTCAGAGTCGGTTTCGTCGGACGTGCGCGTGGAGTGGGGGAGGGGGTTCTTCTGATACCTCCTGCGTCTCCTCTGATTCGGGCCCCACCCATGCGGATAGTGCCACCCGTGCGGTGCGGCCTGCGGATTGGACTGCGGCGATTATGGGGCTCACTGGACTTGTAGGCCTCTCAGGGGTTTTCAGTTCATTGCTTTGCATTTGCATCTGTGCTTGATCACTAGTTCCCTCTCGACCTAACGCTCGCAGGGTCCTAGGAATTCGGGGTCATTGGTCTGTGTATTAGCCCCTTCACAGATTGGTTGCTACCAAGGCACGTCATGGAGATTGTAGGATTGTGACTCCATTTGTGTGGTTGGTGCAAGTGTTGTGCCAATTTAGTTTTAAGTGTTCTGGGTTTGTTTCCCTAATTTCGTGCAGGCAGCAGGGGCATTCTACACTTGATGGGAAGGGGAACACTACGAAGATGTGATTCGCCCCCACCACTCGTGGCTGAGCGAGGCCACAGGTGCAAGGGGACTCGAGGACCGTGGGGCTTCAGAATGGTCGCCTGATCCGACATGTTCGCACTGACGCTCGTAAAGTTGGACTTTGCGACGAGCGGGGGAAGGTGAGCGATTCCCGCTGTACCGACAGTGAGCGTCTCACTTTTGTTGGCAGCGGCTTGTTTTTGTTCAGTTGAGGGTGGTTGGTTGGTCTAGGTTCCGTGGAGTCTGTATTTTGTCACGCCAGCGTTTCCGGGAGTGTGTTTGGTGGTGGCTGTTCCACGGTCGCTGTGACTGGATCGGTCAGTAGTTCCGGTCGGGGTGCGTTCGACTCGCTGGTCTGCGGCGCGGTGCTATTGCTACATGCACCCAATGTGGTTAAATTATATTGTACCTACTTTAAAATAGGCCTTTCTGGGTGTATTACCTGCAGTTATGGCGAAACACGCATTGATTACTTGTATAGAATATTGTTACTTACATAGAATCACATAATTAGTGATAAATCACCGTAAGAGGTGCCCTGGAATTTTAGGCCTAAACGTGGCCGGGTGAGCGTGGTCACCCATTTCCTTGTATTTATTCTCTAATACTTGTTACAGAAGCCAATCTATGTGTTTATTATATTGCTACCAACTTTGGGCACCTGTAATTCTATTCTGGGGTTGATGGGCGATATTATTTTAAATATTGCAATATATAGAGTGCGAGTCAGGCCGACCCATTTTGTGCGCTCTGGGGACGACGGGGCGGAGAGCATGGGGACGCTATAGGGGGTCACACTACTATTTTTACAATGTTAATTACTAACCCATTTTCATGGGATGTCGCACTGTTTGTATAGCAGTGGATAGCGGTGGGTGGCATTTTAATTTAGATGCATGTCAGATGCTGGGGTTATTGCCTGAGGGGCTTTAAATTTGTGTGAGAATATCAGGGGCTGTGACGTCACGCGTCAAGGGACGTTCCAGTCGGCGTACCCACGCTACCCTGGCATCCATGTTGGATTCACAGTAAAGCGATACAAAAAATACTAACATGTAGTAATAGAACTATTTATATTAAAGCATGCACACTGTCTACACTTGCAGAATTAGCACTGTCTTGCTTGGCACAAGTCTGATAATGACTGAACGCTTCCTCATTGCCATTGGCACTGTTTAAAACCGCCTGCCACTCGCCACAACGCCACCGCGCCGCCACTACTCCCGGCCCCGCGGGGGCCGCTCGATTTACTCACACATTTCCTCAGTCAGTGTCGTCGCATGGAGTTCCTACCATGAATCCTGGTCCACTGGCACATGGATAGCCCGTACTCCAAAACGTGTGGTCTTTGCTTCACGATTTACGCGAAAATTCACTATGAAATGCGGAGCGACTCCATCACACGTCTGGCCGCCATGATCAGTTGTTTCATCCACTTTGGCGAAACTTATCATTTCTGTTCCAGGGAAACAGGAAAATTAGGGATCTTAGCCAAAAGGCCGAGAAGCGATAACAATTTACGGTTTATTTATGCCCCAATCTGCGGGGTCTGGAGCGCCCAGGCTCAAAAAAAGAAGAAAGAAACAAAATTGAATTTTTTCGACATTTTGAATCGCAAAAATGCGGTGAAGCAGCACAGGGAAATGGTTGTTTTTGGGCTTATAGGAAGCAGATTTACTTATTTTGCAATTTACTACCAGAAAATTTCACAATTTAGCGTATTTTTTGCGAAAATGGCATTTTCAAAAAAGTGCTAGATAGTAGATAGGGACAGAAGGAATCTGGATCGTCGCGTCTAGTAATGAATAGTTACAGACAATACTATGTTTTAAGTATAAAAATTCTTTTTCTTCTGTATGTCACGCGTTTAGACCGGTCGGACATTGCTGACACCTTGAAACACGACGTTTTGCAAACCCCGGCGACGGCGCGCACCACCTCCGAACGTTTGAATTTCGCCCCGAAATACCTCCTTCGAGCCCATTGGTCGATTTCGGTCCGCGACCTTGGCGTTCGCCCTATGGTGAGAAGCTCGTTTCGGCTGCGAAAGAAAAAACCCACAGGTTTTTAAAAGAAATTATTGAATGCTATATAATTCTTTGTACTTCCCTGATATATTTAACACAAAATTCATGAAGATATTCTTTCCTAAATTCGCCTTGTCAGCAGAAATCTATTTCTTGTTTCCAAAATGTGCTACAATTGACGCTACACACTACGAAATCCAGCTTTCTGAAATTCGTCAAAGTAATGCTCTTATGATTACGAAGAAAACTCTTATAATGACAAACAATGCACTTATGATTACCAACATAACACGTACTTCCATCCCGATTATTGTTGGGTGTGGTTGCTGACGTTTCACATGAGAGTGGAGGGGAAACTTTGCTACGCAACACAACGAAGCAATCAGTTTCACCCGCGGCAGC
This sequence comes from Teleogryllus occipitalis, assembly GCA_011170035.1. Classification (NCBI taxonomy): domain Eukaryota; kingdom Metazoa; phylum Arthropoda; class Insecta; order Orthoptera; family Gryllidae; genus Teleogryllus; species Teleogryllus occipitalis. The sequence goes on from BLKR01011807.1 coordinate 9,015, forward strand.
TAGGCGATCGGACGTGAAGACGGTCTGTCGTGTATTTAGATTAGTTTTATACGTCTTTCCAAAGATGTGAATTATTACTGAATCAAATGGTTGTAACAAAATGTTTTGTTTTTCAGATTCTTTCTCCCGTCTCTGCGTGCCGTTACGAGCTAGCAGAAAATGAGTAAGTCCAATTTTACCACCAATTTGTTATATTCGAAAAATCTGTGGCACCACTCTCAAATCTTTGCCTTCTTCACAGAGCAATTGTAGAACGGCCCCCACTGAGAGAATATCAGATTTTTACGTGCGGTACGTATTTATTCGTCAAAGATAAGAAATAGAATTTCGCGCTATTGAGAATGGTTCGTATAGCGAGCGTGTGTTTCTAGTGCAGTGGCCAATTTTAGTCAAGTGCGGAAAACAGTGTTTATTAACCGAATAGAACTGCCTGTGTGCTCTGAAATGTGAATAATTGTTGATTTCGTGTTGTCGTGCAATTAAATTCATAAGTTATTAGATGTACGGTGTTGTTATTTCATGCGTAATAGAAACGAAAGGATATCATTGCAAAATAAAATCTCCAGTGTAGGGAACGCCTGAATCGTGTGAGTGATTCATCACTTTACCAGCTAATAGGTGCATTTTGATCCAGCGTACCAGAATGTTATGAGTTAATATTTTCGTTTCACAGGGAAAAAGAAAGGCTATGCACGTGAATTTCACCTCTCTTCTTTGTACAACGTAATTCTCTTCGAGTTTGGTACGCAATTGTTATCAGATATAAAGTGTTTTTAATTGTTGCGTAACGTAAATGAAAGGAAATCATTGCGTGGCGTGCAAATTATTCAGTGTAGTGAATGTAATTGAGCGATTATCAGAGCGTTCGTCATTTTACTCGCATTGTCGTGCATCTGTTCCTTTTGAGCTCGCGTACGATGTGAGAGGAAAGTGGGGATTGCTCATTGTGTGGGCAGTGCCTGTGATTTTCGCTGCTCTCGCTCTCTGTTCTCTTTACAACAATTACCACGTGTTATATTCTATAGCTGTGGGCATCACTTGGAAACTGTTCTCTTCCTAGAAAATAATTGTTGATTTCATGTATTAGGGCTGTGATGTGCGATTGTTATCACGAGATAAGGTGCTGTTACTTCTTGCGCAATAGAATTGAAAGGAAATCATCTCGTGGCGTGCAATTTATTCAGTGTGGTGAACGCAATCATGTGATTTCCAAGTTCATTTTATCAGCTTTTAGGTGCATAATCGGATTTCGTTTTATTTCGTACGTAAATGTTAGGTGTAGGAAAGGAGAGAAAAGTGAGATATTTTTTTGTTTTCTCGGAATACGACAGGCAGTGCCCGTGAATTTCGTACCATTATACCAAATTTTGCGCGTGTTCTCTTTGAATCCACTAGGAGCTAGTACGAAACGGCTACATTGACTATAATAGTCGATTTCGTGTTCATAGCAGTGGTACGGAATTGTTAATTATTGCGTAACATCAATGGAAGGAAATCATTGCGTGGCGTGCAATTTATTAAGTGTAGTGAGTGTAACCGTGTGATAATGGTCATTTTACTAGCTGGTAGGAGCTTTGTCATGCTCCTCTTCCTTTCGAGCTCGCGTACGTGATTGTTACGCGAACGATGTGAATGGAGGTTTAATTGAAATAAAAGATGCAATATTTGAAAAAAATTCAACAAGTGATTATCTGTTTTTGTTTCAATGACTTAAAACTGTGATAATTTTGGCATTTAAAATTCACGCTAATATTATAACGCAAATTGGTGCTGGAAGTTCATTGGCTGAAGTCGGATGCGCGAGGACCCACCCACCTCTTTCCATCATGGACCGATTGCGTTTGGTTCATTCAAGATGTATCGCAAAAGATACGGAGTTCCTATGTCGTGATTGAAACTGTTTAAATAGCGGTAAAAGCGTTCTTTACAATCACAATTTTGCGCATATTTCAAATTTTTTAACTGATAAATAGGTTTTAATTTTCCTTCACTTTCGTCCACATTGTTTAAAAATCTGAAAAAATTTGTTATAGAATGTTATCAGACACGTTGTAGGGAGAAAACTGACAGTACTCCAACGTTATCGCGTCGAAAATCCATTTCAAAAATGTATTTGTGCTTTTCTATTCGAATTTGGCATCAGAAGTGGTTGATAAAAATACTTTGATTCAACTTTTCCAACAATTTCCCCCATCTCCGATTTTTTTCAGCCTGATACATGCAATAGATGTTAAGAAAAAATGAATCATGAAAATCATTTCTCGTATCTCTGCAACAGATTGCCCTAGGAGTCTTCTTTGTGAGTCTACAGCATATTTTTATTCTTTCATATGAGCATCGGAATTAACGGTTTGGTTTGGGGCAGTTTTTACCACCTTATTCGGCTATACGCTTTATCTGGAATTTATATGATCTTAAGGCGATCGCTCCGTTTCTATTTTACGAAGACACAAATTTGATGTTTTAATGTGAATGAGACATTAGGGATGAGTACGTTTAGTTTTGTTCGAACTTAGAATGTAAGATAATTTGATGTTACCGCCGTACGCTTGTTCCACGATTGTTTAACGATGATAGTACACATCAAGGCATGATCTCTTTTCAGCTATCTGGCAGGACTGGTTATCGTATGGTAATTTAACTATCGTAACGTCACGACACGGCGTGAAATTCTTAGAATAATTTCTCATTGTTAGATGGTATTTCTAGATGAGCGTTTCATGTGGTTAGTTTGTAGATGATCTCATCCACGAGGACATCCACATCTACATGGTTGATTTAATTCTTTTACTTCGAGTATTGAAATATTTTATGGTTTACTAGTTCATTGCTCAGTATTTACGGACCCGAAATCTAACACGTAACGGTATTTTTAATACTCTTGCGGGCCTTTCTGATTTGTTATGCCCAAGGGCCTTTTGAATACATTTTGGCGCGCTCTAATACCTACAAAACATTTTTATGGATTCGATTTATTAAAGCTCAGAAACAAGCAAATATAATCAATAAATGGAATGACGCTCAAATAAGTAAAATATTTTGGTGTAAACATTTCGCTTAATTTATATAGAAATTGCAATTTTGAAAAGTGCTTATTAATTTATTATAGTCATTAGTCACTCAAGTTACGCATTTCCTTTTTAGAGACATGTGCTTCTTGAGTAGCAGTATTACTATTAAATATAAGAGGTGGAAGACACATTGGCTAACATCCTCGAAATGTTATTTTTTGAAGTTATGAAACATTCTAAATAACTTTTGGAGTTCGAGGCAAATAACCTAAAAGTACCCTGTCATCAGCGCAATTCACATTATTTTGCACACAACTCTAAATTACACCATAATCATTTTCACTGCTGGCCCGTTTATACATTCCTAAGGCTAAAATTCGCTTTTAATTGAAGAATGTGTGTGATGTTTTAGTTTTCAATGAATTAGTTTTTTCCCCCTAATGTTCTACATTTTGTAATGAGATTTACAAGGGATGACAGCTGTGTTAATATGCGCAGTAAATGCGTTATTAGTATATCACGGAATAGTAACTATCTGCGAAAAAGCACGTGCTGTTTTTATCACCAGTAAAAGCTTTTTTGTCAAATATGTCTGACTTTTCGTCGTCCAGAAACCTCCACGAGATATAATATATTTTAAATCAACCCGGAGATTAAGAACGATTTTCATCTACATCACCCTACAGAAATGTTACAAAAATTAAAATTAACAGCCGCATACATTTTATCCGAACAACTGCATTTTGGAAAATTTAACTATTTCATCATTGTGTTTAAAACCTAGGGAGCGTAGGCTCACCAAATCTGTCTGGATCAACATTTACAATCAGTTCTTGCTAAAGATACGTTGGTGTGTTCGAATACTTTCGTAAAGATTTTTCATACATATGCGGTTTCAAATAACCAGTATAATCATTAAAATACTACGTTACAAACAATGTGACAAAATATGCGTTGTAGCACAATGAGTTTCTAAAATTACTTTCTACACTTTAAAGCGACATGGCAAGAAATGTAACATTTGTTTCCGAGCATTCACGTGACCAACCCCTCGGAAGCTCTTATCTCTATCTCGACGGCACTCGCCTTATCAGCTTTGTCTGCGGTTACACCTGAAGAAATCAGGACTCTGCTTTGAAAGTAGTCGTCCTACGCAATTTATAACATTCGTGCAAATCACTTAGTAACCTCTTCTAAACTAGCACCGAACCACACATGACATTCCTGCTGTGCACGAAACGGAGGACTGGATTCTGAAATGAGAATTGTAATATAATTAATCTTCAAAAGTCAAACCTTCTATTTAGCATATGGTAGTAATGCTTGGCTTAACACTAACAACGCAATAACGGCACAAACTTTCACGTATTGTGTGTAATGGTTAAATAGTGTTATAATATCGCAACTTGCATCCGACAAATACATTAGGTGACATTTATTAAAAAATTCGTTTCACATATCGAAGCACAGGAGATACGAATTGCAATTTCCAAAACTGCAAATGTCTTAACGTAAGTCGGGCATATTCCTGATCAACGCACTTTGCACTGTTAATTCGAATAATAAAGAAAAAGTGAGTCCGGGTGAGATTCAAACACAGACCTTCAATTTCCTTGCATGTCTTTACTGTTCACGCTACACCTGCCTTATAAATTTGCTGTGTACGAGTAAAAAGAAGGAAACTAACCATTTTGATGTTTCGAATAATTACAATAGGGAAGATTTTAATTATCTGTGCCTATAGATGCGAAAACACGTCTAATACAAAAATTATCTTCCCAGAGGCATTTTTTATTTCTAAAAATATATTATTTGCTTAATATATAATATATAATTTTGCTTAATAATTTTTGTATATGGTTTGCTTTGGTACCCAGTGCATGAGAAAGAATACCTTTGTAATGGTAGGTGTTCCTTTCTTCAATTGGATTAATGTGTTTTTAAGATTCTCGTGATTTCTTGCTGCAAATGAAATTCTCAATTCCGGGCAGACTCGTTTAAAGGGGGGTCAAGCTAATTCACGTCAGCCGATCTCGCCTGGGACAGGCGTGTTGAGACTGATATAATAATACGAGACAGTCCAGCAACTTTCATTAAAAAACAAGATTCTGTTAATTTGCGTAATTTTCAGCGAAATGGTTTTAAGAAATACGGAAACAATTTCTCAAAAAGGCTCAACATTTTTTATGTAAATGTGATGCTGGGATCGACCAATGTTTATTTCGTAATAAGGGATTAGTCAGATTTTCATAAAACCTTTGGAATTTCGAAAATGTCTAAAGTTCAAACTTTGTTGGACAATCTTCCACAACTACGTTATGAAGGAGTAGCTGAATAAACCCTTAATTCCCCTAGTATTTTTTAATCGGTACCAACTATTGGACAGAAAGAGTGGTAAGACTCTGTGCCTGAATTCCGTAGTGTCAACATCGTTCTAGTTGCGTGTCCGCTCGGAAGTCTGTGATACGAGTGTAGTTGTGTAAAGTATCAAGTGTTATAACTATACGGAATAACTACTGAACAAACTACAGAAATACATTCAAGTCGGCTGCGTTTGCAGCTGGCTGGTCCTATTATGTCCAGTGTTGAGAACAACATAACCAAACAATCTGCCAACAGGATGAACAACCCCGAAGGTAAGAAGTCATATGCAAGCGCAGCCACAAGTGATGTATTCTCCAACAAGGATCAAGCTATTGTAATAGAATCAAAAGAAGGACTTACCATAAAAGACTATCTAAATAAGCTAGCCACAATTGTTGATTCTACGAATATTAGGTTTATATCTAGGATTTATAACAACAGAGTTTGTGTTTTTTTAAGCAGTAAGGAAATCGCCGACCATATTACAGCTAATCATAGTACTATTAATATCCAAGACCACTTGTTGACAATCAGGCCCCTAATAAGTAGACAAAAAAGAATTATCATATCAAATGTCTGTCCTATCATACCTCATGATGTAATTCAAAGAGAGCTTAACAAGAGAAACATACTAAATCACTCCAAAATTTCTTTTATCAAAGCAGGAGTTACAGAACCTGGGTTCTCACACATTATGAGTTTTAGGAGACAGGTTTTTATTGACCCAGAGGACATTAGCAAGGTTCCAGATTCAATGACCATATTTTTTGACAATACAACATATAGGATTTACTTTACAAATGACACCATGGCATGCTTCAATTGTAGACAAGCTGGTCATCTTGCCAATCAATGCCCTACCAAGACCCCCACCTTAAATGCTCACTATGCTAACCAAGAACCAAATGAAAGTCAAGAACAGGAATCAATGATAACACAAGATGTGCCACAACCCACCTTGAAGCAAATTGAAGAGCATGATATGGTTAATAACAGTAAACTACCAACTATGAATACAAGAACTTTAACTTATGAATCTTCCTCCCAAGCTGATGATAACCCCACATCCAAAACTACTAATAATGCCATCCCAAAACAAAGTCAAGAACTGGAGGCAATGATAACACAAGAAGTGCCACAACACACCCTGAACCAGTTAGAAGAGCATAGTATGGTTAATAACAGTAGCTTACCATTTATTAGTAAAAGAACTTTAACATCTGAATCTTCCTCTCAAGCTGATGCTGATAACTGCTATCCCAAAACTACTAATAATGACATCCCGAAACAACCAATCAAGAAAAAGAAAAAAATTAAAAATGATAAAAGTGAAAACACAATAACACAAGATGACAATCAAAGCAAAACTATCGGTGAACTAATTAAGCCTATCCAGAAGATTATTGACGAACAACCTGATCAATTTCCACTCAATTACATACAATTTAAAAATTTCCTTGAAAGCTCCTTTGGAGCTAAAAACCCTATTATAATAGCTAAAGACTATCCCTGTGACACTCAGTCTATTATCCAGATGATGACTAATATATATCCTCTCCTAACAGAAAGATCCATTAAAAACAGATTCACCAGAATTATAAACAAATTAAAAATCAGCAACCCACTTAATGAAGACTCAGAAAGTGATACTTCTGCTTAAATTAAATAAATAGAAATACATCTGATGGATATTCTACAATGGAATACTAATGGTTTTTACCCTCGATATGAAAGAATACAAATTTTGTGTGAGAAATATAAACCTGAAATAGTCTGTGTGCAGGAAACCAACTTCAAAGGAAATAAAACAGGTAAATTAAAAGGATTCAAGTGCTACAATAGAAATCGATCAACTTCTTCTATTGCAAGTGGGGGTGTTGCTATTTTTATCAAAAATTATATAAAAGCAAACCATATTTATATCAGCTCCGACATCGAGGCAATTGCAATTCAAATACAAGTTCCCTTTTCTTTATGTATATGCAACATATATATACCCAACAGCTATCAGTTTGAAAATAATGAAGTGAAGGATATCATAAAACAATTACCTAAGCCGTTTATTCTATTAGGTGATGTCAATTGCCACAATACCCTCTGGGGATCGTATAAAACTGACACAAGAGGCATCAATATGCAAGCTATCAGAGAAGAATCTGACTAGGTAGTACTAAATAACGGGCAACCCACACACTTCAATATAAGTAATGGACAGCTTAGTGCAATTGACCTCACACTCAGTTCCAACAACCTGGCCTCTAAATGCAATTGGTTTGCACTGGATGAGCCTCATGACAGTGACCACTTTCCTATTGTTACGACTATCAATGATTCTTCATGTATCTCGAATCCTCTGCAAGAGAGTATCAAGTGGAACTACTCCAAAGCCAACTGGAATAAATACCAGGAACAAATTAAAATGAAAATATCTCAAATAGATATGTTTCAAGAACACGACACTGACATCATAATCAAATCGTTTACTGATGCCATAACAACAGCAGCTAATGACTCCCTAGAAATTATCAAACCCACCAAAAGAAGAAACGTGGTACCATGGTGGAACGAAAAATGTAAAAATTCTCTTAAACAGTCCAAACATGCGTTCAATCGGTACAAAAGACATCCAACAAAGGAAAATAAAATCGAATATAAAAAATTAAGAGCTGTTACAAGAAGAACAATTAAAGACAGCAAATCCAACTCCTGGATAAGTTTTGTATCCTCTATCAACGTGAATAATAACATCAAGGACTCTTGGAAAAAAATTAGTTCCATACAAGGTAATAAAAGATTCAATCAAATTCATTTTCTTCTGACTGAAAATGGCCAAGTTATTAATGAACCCGATGATATCGCAAATGAGCTGGCCAACAAATTTGCCAGCAATTCTAGCTCTCAAAATTACTCTCAAGCCTTTCAATCTTACAAAAATGAACAAGAAAGAGAACAGCCGATGGTGAACACAGAAGGATGTCACATTCAAGAGCACCTTAACTTACCTATTTCAATGAAAGAACTTGTCACAACACTAGAAGCCTCCAAAAATTCTTCTCCCGGACCGGACAATATACCTAATATCTTGCTTAAAAATCTACCTCAGGAAGGGAAAGATATTCTATTAAAAATATACAACTATATATGGATGCAAAAGACATTCAAAAGTGTGGAAAACTGCTACTGTGATCCCCATTCCGAAGCCCGGAAAAGACCCAACATTAACTGGTAATTACAGGCCCATATCATTGACCTGCAACATGTGCAAGATTTTGGAAAAAATTATTAATCGTCGGCTAAGATGGTATCTCGATTACCAGAAGATTATATCCAGTAATCAGTTTGGATTTCGACCAGGACACTCAACAATCTCCCACCTGGTAAGCATAGATACCTACATTCAAGAAGCGTTTGCCAACAAACAACATGTCTTAGCTGTCAACCTGGACATCGAAAAGGCATACGATATGGTATGGATGCATCGAGTCCTACAGAAGCTGAGCGAAATTGGGGTTCGAGATAACATGTATCAGTTTATTAAACATTTTTCGGAAGATCGAGTCATGCAAGTGAGAGTAAATGGAACATTATCTGCAAAGAAAAGAATAGAGAACGGTGTACCTCAAGGATCCATCCTAAGTGTTACACTTTTCCTACTAGCAATAAATGATGCGGACGAAAATATCAAACTACCAACCATAATTAGGAAATACGCCGATGATATTACTATGCTTTGCAAAGGAAGAAACATTAACTCAAGTCAAGAAATTATGCAAACTGCACTAAATTGTATGTATGAATGGTCACTCAAATCTGGATTTAAATTTTCACCTCAGAAAACGGAGTGTATATTATTCTCAAAAAAGAACATCCATAACTTACCTACGCTCAAAATTGGTAAACAGATCCTGAGATTTGTCACCAGTACCAAAATATTAGGAATGCACTTCGACACTAAACTGACCTGGAAGTTGCACATAGTGAACACTATTAATGAATGTAAAAGGAGAATCAACATACTTAAATGCCTCGCACACAACAATTGGGGAGCTGATAGACAATTGCTAATATTAACATACAAAGCGCTTGTGAGATCCAAAATAGACTATGGTTCAATAATATACAGATCTGCTGGTAAAATTGACCTCAAAAAACTTGATACAATCCATAACCAAGGTCTCAGGATATGCACCGGATGTTTTCATACCAGTCCCATCGGAAGCGTACTAATTGAAGCAAGTGAACACACATTATCTCATCGCAGAGAGGAACTAATAATCAAATATGCTCTAAAAGCAGCCACATCCATGAATCCAATTATAGTACAAGACATATATCCTAAAGAACAAGAGTATGTAGAGCATTCGCGTATTATACCTTTGTACGCAAGAGCTAGAAAAGTACTTAGTGAACTTAATTTTGATCACAGAAAAGTAGAAAAGAAGAGAAATTATAAAATTCCTCCTTGGATAATCCCGGATATTTCAGTAGACATATCCTCAGGCACTCATCAAGGTAATGAAACATCTGAGATAAACTCTGGACCGACAAACAATTATGACATGTTTTATCCAGTTTACGCAAAAGCCATTAAAAATACACAAGGAACAGAGGCAACAGTGGTAACGAAAGAGGCATTGGTCAAACATCAACTTAGCTGCTATGCCAGCTATCTTACTGCCGAATTATGTGCCATCTTGACCGCCATGAAACTCATCAAAAAAATTAACCATTCAAAGTTCAGTTTATACTCAAATTCCCGCACTGCAATAAATAGCATCAACAACAATGAAACTTGTAATGAAATGATTATTATAATCCAAGAACTGTATAATGACATCACCAAATCAGGTAAAGAAGTAATATTGATATGGGATATGAATCAAGAAACAGAAAAGCAGAGGGAAACAGACAGAGTAATTAGTGGAAGCACAACAGATAACCCTAAAACTGTACTAGCAATCTCGAATACACTCCAAGATCTAGTGAAATATGCTGGAAAAATAATGGAAGAAAAATGGCCCTCCATCTGGACAACGCTTAAAAGAAGTGACCTCCATAAGAAAGTAACTGAATATCAAAGCAGTAAACACAATAAATTGATAATCAACAAAAAACTAAGCCGAAGAGATCAAGTGATCATCACAAGAATCCGGACGGGACACTCAAAGTTGACTCACCTTCACTTATTGCAAAATAATCCCCCCCGAACGTGTGATCTTTGTAGCTGTATCCTAACCCTGGACCACATCATTGTATCATGTCCCAAGTTCGCCTTACAGCGAACAAATCTTTTGCGGGGACAGGACATTGGGGCAATTTTATATTCCTCTGACTTTCAAAACCAAGTGGTCAAATTTTGTCAAATTATTGGCATTAATACAGAAATTTGAGGTCAAAACATGTTAACTTCTGTGAACGGCGTATATTGTAATAACGTAGAAATAAGGCATTAAAGCAATGTAACTATTATTAGAGATAAATGTTACCTGTGTACCCAGATAATGTAATTTGATGCGGTCGCTAATGACCTTGTAGTTGATGCGACCAAAAATAAACTAAAAAAAAAAGAGTGGTAAATTCTGTGTATAATCTATTTCTCACTGTTCCCTGTTCTCGGGAAAACCCAACCTGCCCTGATCCACCCTGCAACCCGTCTCATGCGCTCAGCCAGCCGAATTTAACTTCACCTTCACGTCAGTTGTACTCTGCCTCTCCTGACCTGGCTCGGCCTCGCCCTTGCCCAACGCATCGCCCCAGCCCACACAAGTTCTAAGCCCCCGACAGGTCTCCGGCATGTGTGGGAGTGTAATGCATGCAAGTGTAGGTGTGTGAAAGGGGAGAGGATCGGACAAGGAAGAGCAAGGAAAGATGGCGCACCGTTAGTGGGCCGTTTCTTAGGATACTGCTTAGCATTTGCCTAGTCTTGATCGGAGAAACGGCCGAAAAGTACCGATCAGATCAGCCAATCTCTAGGATTCTCTTCCAGACAGCGACAAGCTGAAGAGCTAGTGTCAAGTCTTGCTGCAAGGTGATCAACGAACTGAATTTTTGGAATTCAAGGCTTTTTCCCGGTTTTCCAGATCTGAGAATAAAATGAATTTCAGTTCTGTTTCGCACATTACAACACTTTTACTTTCTCGCTAACGCATTAGAAAGGAAGTTACATAACAGTATGTGAAGAACGGTGAATTGCCGCAGAAAAACTTATTGTAAGGCCCTGACAACGAAAAATGGATAAATTCATATGCTAAATTTGGAAAAAAATCCTCTAACACGTGGTGTAGCCAGAATTCATGTTGTGTAGGTCGTTCATTCCGAAAAATCGATTGATCGTGAAACGTGTTCCTTTGGACAACGCTAGGGACAAAACCGATCTATTTTCTCCAAAATTGATGTTTCGCCTTAGATCTGGCTGATGTGCCGGCCCCTTGAATTTGAAACTAATGTTTTAATTTTGGGGGATACTTTACATGGAGCTCCTGGAACATTTTGAAAGTTTTCAAAAAAATGGCTTCAATGTTTTTGATTAAATTTTGTTGGATAGTGTGAAGGACGTTTAAAAGAATGGCGCAATTCTCGTGTTCGTTAGAAACCCTGATTTTTCGAAAATTTAAAAAATCTATTTTTTTGGGCGCCTTATTAAAACTACAATTATGATAAACATTTTTCTTAATCAAATGTGTGAAAAACAAAAATTCCATTTTTAATTTTTCAAAAGAAGTAATTTTGCGATATTTTATGTCGAACATAGGTAAATATTCTTTTTTTAAGAATATTTTTTTAAAATTGGCACAAAATTTAGTGATTAAATTTAGACCTCAGTTATCGTGAAGAACGCTTAAGAGAATGATACCGGCCTCGTTCGTTGAAATGCTGATTTTTCAAAAATTTATACAGTTTAAAAATATTTTGGCGCGTTGCTACAACTACAATTGTGAAAATACAAGGTTTCTAAAGAAATCTGTTCATCAAAAACATTTTCAAACATAATTTTGAATTTTTGGAAAAGGATTTTTGGAATAATTTCGCGTCAAAGTCGCGAAAATCTTGCCCTTCGAGGATTTTAGTTTGAATGTGTATATTACATCATATTTATTCATTTCTTACATCTATTTTTTATTTACATTTATTTTATCAACCTTCACACTCGTGTACAAAAAAACAATTCAACATTATTATTGACAAAATATTTATATTAAACTTCGCTCTTCAAAAGTTCACAGTTCTACATTCACAGTCTTCTCTGCAATTTTTGGAATACTCCTTTTTAGGTAGAAATTGGACGCCTGCCTAATGTAACCAGAATTAATTATGATAAGTTACTATGCAATCTCAGTTTCCCAAGAAAGAAAATGCGGAAAACAGACTCGGCAAATAGTGCACAAATAGTAGAATTTATTGAAAAGTTATCAACTAAAATTAATCCCTCTCATATTAAGTTTGCTTTAGTTTTGAACAACAAACTGTGTGTATTTATCCAGAAAGGATATCGCAGACGACCTAGTGTACAACCGTAAGAACATTGTTGTGTCTATTCAAGTTTTCCCCATAAGACCACTTATACCTAGGAACAAAAGAATTATTATTTCAAATGTGTGCCCAAGTATGCCACATGAAGTGATTGAAGAAAAATTATTAACATTCGGTGTCAAAAGTGTAGTATCGTCATCTTTCCTTTGTGCTGGATTTAATAACCCAAACTTGAGTCACATTTCTCAGTTTTCGTCGCCAAACATTTGTGTCACCTGACGATGAAAGTAAATTACCTGAATCATTTCAGGTGTTTATAGATAATGTCTCCCATTGAATATATGTAACCCCTGATGTTCCAATTTGTTTTTTGTGTAAAAATCAAGGTCACGTACCTAAAAACTGCCCAAATCCATGTAACTCCCAATTAACTAAGACCCTACCTCTTCCTACAGAAGTAGATATTACAGAATTAACTAACGAGATTTTTGATAATTCTAATGTTTCTCCCAAAGCATTTGAATCTACGCTTCCTGAAAGCGATAAGGTGAACGAAAGTTCTAGCCATAACCTTGCTCTTGACAGCTTCCCCCCCTCTGCCAACCACCCCTACTCTTGAGCCGGCCGCGAGCAACCAAGTTACTTCAAAAGAAAACTCAACGGACGTTGACCTTTCCTGCAACCCCGTCAGATTAAGGAGACCGTTATTTACAGTAAGCTTGAATACAGAACTGATTAGCGATCAATAGATAGCGAGAATGAACTCCCAGATACCGACTCGGAAAACTCTGACATGGATGATAAAACTACTGAAAATAAAGAAAAAATAAGAAACAACCCTCCAAAATTAAGAAAAAAGCAAAAACCTCTTTTGAAAATGTTGACGATCAGTCATGGTCCAATACTGAAACTAACTTAGAATCTTCCAATGTTCATTACCCACTAAATTTACTTCAACTCCAAAGTTTCTTTGACAGAACGAAGGGTAATAACTGTAATGTAACAATTAAATACTTAAAAGTGGTATATATATCACAAATTTGAAGAGGAGTTTCTAAAAAATAGCGAATTTTGAGCTTATTGTTACAGAAAATTTTCTCTTTCTGAGAAGCTCAATATGCCATCACTTAAAGCAACCAACAAATTCAAGAATGAATGCAAATCGCTATTAATGTAAACATGAACTAGAAAGATTACCAAAAATTATATCGGTGTATTTTTAATAAGTATAAATATATTGCTTTTTTCTCATTTTATTGGGTGTATTTAGCAATATCCCTACCAAAAGGATAAACTGAAATTAGAAGACGTTTGAGAAATTCAGGTTTGTGATAATTCACAATTTTTCAAATCTTTCATTGAAAATTGCAAAAAAACAAATTTTTAAAGCAAATATGCGTAATGCTAATAAAGAACGATTTATGTACTACATTCGCATAAAAGAGAACTAGCGTAAACCCTTCATTAACCAAATGTCCTACCATTATTTTAAAATCTCTACGACCTTACCTTGGCATGACGCTGTGTTGGCGATCTTCCTGCTTCGTATCACGACGCTCCGTCCTTTCGCACGTGGAGGAACCAGGGCGGTCCAAGCGGTGAAGGTTTCTGTTCTCTCGAATAGGTTGGCCAGACTCGGCCCACAGCACTCCCACATCACAAAGTCGGACTGCATCTGATTTGCAATTCACCGAGTGCCCTTCTGGCCAACTCGCGCATCCCCGTCGCCATGTTGCTTGCAAGCACAGCCACCCCGTGCGTCCGCGTCCACGGCGGAGGAAAGAATGAGAGCGCGTGGAGGGGCGCATCTGGTGACGTCACTCCGATCGCTCACGCGACTGAAGCGCTCCCATTGGCGGTTGTCGGAACCTCCACACCAGCTCGTCTACCACAGCGCGAGCATTCAATGCAGTTACGGCGATGTGATCGTCCCCGACACCCAGATCACTCTGAGGGACCAGGAGCAGACTACTGCGGTTCACTATTGAGCACCGATTCAGGACAGGAGAACGTCTTGAGGAAATTTATTGCCTCAGATTACTACCATCCACTTTCTGTGAAACCATCACCACTCAATCCTTTATTTTCAATTAACTCCCTCTAGTAAGTATCTCGTAGGAAGCCCCACTTGTTTCTCGCAAGTTCACCTGAAACATTTAAATATTTTTTATTCCTTTATTTCATTTTACGTCAAAAAACAGTTAAAATTGTGTATGACGTGCTATGTGAAAAAGTGAATTCTGGGTACGATTTCAAAATTTTGTGATCCCTACACTAAGTCATATAATACTTGAATTTTGAATTAATTTAAAAAAACGCTCCAATGTATTAAAATCTGACATCAGTCAATGGTACACCGTTCATTTTCAATGGAGCGCAGAATTATATATTTGAAATGGAAAACTGCATTAAAACCGTTTTCATTTCATTTACTATTAATTTGTTTTTTAGGACCCATTGAATGCTAACTATCACATTGGTAGTAATGTTACTTATAAATTCCATTTCAAAGCAGATAATCCGTAGGAGTTGGTTTATAATATCTCCTGCTCCGTACATTAATCAGTAACTACTATCTTTTATTTTTTGGGACCATCCTCCTGGATTTAAAACGTTGTCATTGTAACACTTCTACAATTTGCATTTATATTTGTATTGTCTATTTGATTTTTTCTTGACAATTATATCATGAAAATAATAAGGGCACAATTGGTTTGAGTTATAAAATAAAGTATTTATATAACTCATCATTGACAATAACTCTACAGTTTCAATAATTTTTCGGTGATGAGGGTCCGAAAGTCAGAACTTAAATTTGTTTATAGCATTCTTTAGTCATTATTACATCAAAATGTTAGTTGTAATATTGAACACAGAAGTATTTTGTTTTGTTAAACTTATAATATTTATATACTAAAATTATGATTATGATCATGATTAAAACTTCATTTACTGCTGAAGTTGTCTCTGAACCACTATGTACCCTTCAGTATTCACAGGAACAATTCAAGGGAAAACAAATTATAGAACGATTACTATTCAGGGACTTTGATAGGAAGAATCCTTGGCCGGTAACGCTAAAATTATTTCTATTTTTTGCTTAAGTTTTAGGTAGCAATGTGTCTAGTCAGAACCTACATGACCATTATTAACATTGTATGATGAATTAAAATTATTTCTGACACTTTGGAGTAAGATTTTATTCTAAAGCATCTCTCATTGTACATCTCTTTATCACGATATAATTTCCAATGCTTTTATTGAAAAATATTTTTAAAAATTGATGTATTGTTAATTGTACTAGATGTTTGCGTAATGGAATAAAAACGTTAACTGGAGAATAAAAACATTTTCCTACTAATAAAAAAGGGAGAAACTAGTGGTACCATTGAATGGCACAAATTTTCTCTTAGTAAAGTTTTCTCATTTCCTTGATAAGGACTGGCTTGATGGGCTTGCCCCATCCTCTCGCCTGCTGCCATCTATCGCCGCCCATAACTCTTTTGACATTTGGCCAACTTTTCAGTTTTCTAATTGTAATTCTGAAATATTACTTCAAGAATATTAATATTCTTTAATGAAGAGTAAGACCTCGTACCAAATAAGTTTTCATTGAAAAATTTGATGCCGTTTTTAACAAAATGGCGATTAACCCGGCAGGAGGCGCGCCGTGTTTGGTAACGTATTGAGGCGTGCGGGGTGCCTGAGATAGGAAAACAGCAAGGAATGCACACTTATGTTTAATAAATGCGTGTGTATTTTAACGATTATATACAAAGTTTGGAAACAAAAAGTGAATAATTTTTTTTATGAGTTTTCTTTTTCAAACAACTGTTACAGATGTGTTTCATGTGTTGAATGCACATACAGGGTGAGTCACGTAACTTTAGCACCTCCTGCAACTTTTGAACGGTTGAAGATATTGAAATGAAATTTTCACAGACATGCATGAGAAAATAGGGCTAACTGACACATGTATTTATTTCTATTTTATCACTTGTATTTGACGAGGTATTTGAGGTAACTTTGTTTTCTCAAATGGAACTATACATATTTTTCAGTCTATCATAAAGAGCGTAAAAAGACGAATCCAATGATAAACATATTGTCGTATGTTAGATAAGGATTTTTTGAGAAATTTTGATTCTGCGACCACTTAACGGATATTTTGAATGTAACAGACCGCCACAAAAGGTCACGCAGCGCTCCACTGGCAAGCGCGCGCTCGGGGAAGGGAAGGGATCTTAGAATTTCAAGATACAAAACATATCCCGAATATTCACAAAACTGTTGTAGTTTTTTCCCTGAACTCTGCTTTCCATCCTTCATTTCCAGATGTTTTTTTTAGGAAATGGAAGGATTAAAAATGAGGATTTATCGTAAGTATGTATTGTAATAAAATTGTTTATTTCTTCAATTCCAGTTAATGGGGTTTTATATCACAGGATATTAATGGGATCTTGAAACAAAACATAATAAGAATAAATACAGACTAAGAATAAGATAAAGAATATTGCATATTCTGAGCAAATAATAATAATAATAATAATAATAATAATAATAATAATAATAAGCGTAGAATAATAACACAGGGATAGAAACATCCATTAAGATAATAATTAATCACTAATAAAAAAATATATTCCCAAAATATAGTAAACAATAGTAAATAAAGGTAATTACTAGAAACGGACAAAACGGCATTCAGTCTCGTATTTCGTCCGACCTGTGAATCATTCTCGCTGGCCGAAGAAGGGAGAAGGGTCGTGGAGGGGGAAGCACCCAGCCAAGGCCAAGGGAGTACACTGACGAAGGAGATTCTCTTTCTCTCCGGAAGGCAACGAGACAACTAGATTCTCGTAGGGACAGAGTTTTCTTCTAAGCAGTCCAAGCCGGCCGAAGCTCGGAAGAGACTCATGATCAAAACTGCTTAGTGTAGAGCAACGATTTCTTCCTAATTAATTGATTTAAAATAAATATTCTCTAGCCTAATATTGGAACGTTTCCTTTTACTTTCATAATATTGAAGTATTACATATCGTCGTACACAAGAAAAGTAATAAATAAACAAATAAAAAATAATTAATAAAAAATAAAAGGAGATGGCTCACAGCAACAACTGTATTAAAGTGTATTCTTATTATTGTACATGTTTTGTGTTACGGTGTTTACGTTTTGCATACTTTGTATGTAAATGAAAACCTCACGTAATTTAAACTTCGTGAAAATTGAATTATGAAATAATAATTATTGATTTCATTAAAGAGAACCTTTTCTTAGTGTCCTTCATCGAGCTATCTCCCTTCTGACCTGAGAGATGACCTAAGCCTATCTTCGTATTTCGCACATGGAGAGGCTGTCAACGTATGCGCCGGCCGTAGGCGTAGGACCGTTTCTTCCCGTCCCCTCCTACGGCGAACTGAGGAAGCTTTGACACCTCGATATGATAGGAGCGTTCAGAATATTCGGGATATGTTTTGTATCTTGAAATACTAAGATCCCTTCCCTTCCC
>BLKR01011808.1:0-27334 GCA_011170035.1 Teleogryllus occipitalis
TATATATATATATATATATATATATATATATATATATATATATATATATATGACAAAAAGATCGAAAACCTCGTCTGCCTTTCTCAGCAGAAATATGGACGTTTGGAAGATATAGTAGCACACGTTTATTTATCAAAATACCCATCTTCAACGGTATACGGTACAGGGGTTGTCCACTGGTATTGTAAATCTAAGTTGACTGTTTCAAATGCGATTGTGGTGACGTACTTTCGAATAGCGGAATTGTTTCAACGCCATGTCACGCGTGTGGCATACAAAATAACCCTAAATAAATGCCGGGATGCAAAAGATGTTTGGATAAATAACGAAATTAAACCATCTGGCAATATCATACTTGTCAGATGCAAACCAGTTGAATGCATGAGCGTATCATGTTAGGAACGTTGATGGGTTGCACAAAAGGTAGAAGCGGATCTCGCGTATTCTCGCGCCATATTAGGTGTAAGAATACAAGTAAATAAAATAAATGTTAATATCCTATTATTAAAGTATAATTCATTATGGCAATGGTGATATATATATCTATATATATAAAAGAAAGTCGTGTTAGTTACACTATTTATAACTCAAGAATGGCTGTACCGATTTGGCTGAAAATTGGTGAGCAGGAAGCTTAGAGCCAGGAGACGGACATAGGATACTGTTTATCCCGTTCGACAGCGTTCCTGTGTGAGAACGCTCGTTTTTGCACGTACGCAGTGCAACAAGGATAGTACAGTTTCTCACAGTGAGTGCGACGCGAGAAAAAGATGGGACCGGCTGTTAAGGCGGAACAGAGTTCGCCGGGTCAGCTAGTTATGATATAAAAATACAAATAAATGTGAATATAGATATTGATGTGGATATAATACAAATAAATAAAGTGTTAATATCAGCTTATTAAAATAGCATTAATTACGGCAATGGTGGATATACATTCTAAAATACGGACAAAATTCTGATGCAAAGCAAGTAGTATTGCTGTGACCTATGTACGTTTTTTAGAAAAAATTACTAATTGCTCACGATTACGGTCGCATTATTTTTAATGCAATTTTTCTTTTTTCTACTATAATATTCGAAATTTTACAATAAAAATAAAATAAAACAATATTAGTGAATTTATTTGATTTATTGAGCCAGGCTTTAATGCAGTGTGGTCTACAGCGTACTGCTTATTTATCACATAATCTTTAGTGGATTAATTACACAAATTCACGTTGTGATTTTCATAACCAAAATTGAATTTCGGACATTTTAAATGAAAATTACAAGAAAATTTGAACAAAATTTGCCTCACTTGCAGTCAATTTGTAATACTTTATAAGGTTTTGTTTGTAAACGCTTGGAGACTCACAGTACAACCGTTCAGAAGGGAAAGTTCGTTTCTGAAGATACGCCAAGCGCTTCTGTCTTCCGGGGGATTTCTTCGTGTTGTTCTTTAGCTTCTCGTTCTTCGTTCCTATCTCTTATCTAAAGCGCCTCTTTCTCCTAAGGAGGAGGCGGGCGAAAACATCGGTGCCACAAAAACTTCTCTTTTCAGTCCCAAACGCTTAAACTCGAGAAACGGGCGTTTTATCTCCCGCGCGACTCCCAGACGAAAACGATTTCCCGTTCGTGACGCGGCTGTACTCGCTTCTGCTCAGGTGCGAGGGGGCATCGTCAAGGTACCGTTCAAGAGATTATCTCCACTTTTGCGTCGCCTCTGGCTGGGATTCATGGCTACTGTAATCCATTACTGGGTGATTATCTTGAATCGGTTGAGCTTTTTCAGCGTAGTCACCATTTTTGGGTGCATCTCATTTTCATTTTAGTAAATGGATATGGTTATTCCGTTTGGAAGAGTCTCTTTCGTTAAATCCCTACTTACGTATGCAAAAGGGAAATGTGTCTCTTAAATGGGGAAAATAGCTCATTGCGTTTTTGACATTAATGATTTCTAGTGAAATGTTTCAGATTTGCAGTTCAATATAAACGGGATGAGGTGGCTCAGAGCATTGACTGATGTCACTGCACCGCCTCTGAGTGGAAGGTCATAGGGTTTGGGTCTCGACGGTGTCAGGATTTTTGACACTAGTTAGATAGCTTGGTTGAATTCATCCGTTTTCTGGTGAAGAATTCTAGCGGCAGGCTGTCGGAACTTTCCGACCAGCTTCCGTGGTTCCTCCTATCAATAGCATGTAAATGTCAGGGCAGTACCTTAACAAACGGGCCACGGAACGCGCACGATTACCTTCCACTTCCATGTCCTATATTTACGCCTTACTTACACGTTCATGCACTACACTATCCCACATGTCGGGATAATAGTCGGGATCTTAGAGTGCGTCCCGGCTGGGGTGATGGGAGGTGCCTGGATGGGAAAAAACCCGTAAGCGGAACCACAGGTCGGCGCCGGATCTCGCCATCCAGCGTGGGAATAACACTGCCACCTCTCGCGATAAAATTATTCACTGCACTTACGGGACTGTTGTCAAAGCAGTTGACGCGCCCGGAAACACGAAATAATTAATCAAACAGTTCAATATAAAAACAATCCTATCAGATAACGCTGTGGAGAAAGTAGCAAAATGTTTGTCGGTTGTTAAAATATTACTTTTAATCATATTCAAGTGGATGTTAATTGTGTGGTTAAGTCCGAAAGCGATGGGTTTGGAAACACTAATATGAAACACTTGTATGGAAACTTTAAAAATATTGAGAATTATTCAGTGAACACATCCTTCGGATCACTCTCACTATATAATATCAGACTCTATTTTTTAATCCAATTACTAATGAATTGTAGAATGTACCTGTACATTCATTGTTTTTATGGTAAATCTTTGCCATTTTAATAAAGAAACCTGACGAAAACAATTGTTTGCCGACAAATAGTCCATAATATTTTCTTGAATTTCATCCTATTTTCAGTTCAGAGCTTCTCTAACTACCTCCCGGGAAGTGACATTTAATCCGATCCATTTAATAAACCCCCTCGAGAGCGCGCGTGCACGCCCTGAAAGGCCGGGAGGTCGTTGTCAGAGAAGGAACGCTGCTCGGATCGCGGAGTGATTTCCAGACAAACGGCCTCCGCCGCCGGGGCGCGCCGATAACCCGCTTAGGGACAGCTTCGGAACGGCCGCCCCGCTCAGGTGGGTGCCCGTTTCCTGCAGCCACTCCTCCCCAGCACCCCCGCTTGCCACTTTCCATCATTCGCTCTCTTGTCTCGTACAAGGGTCCTGTTGCTTTGTATATACGAACATGCTCTATCTTTCTCTCTTTCTCTTTGCCACTATTTATCTTTTTTTCTATGTTTACCTACCTTTCTAGTTTCTCCCTCATCTCTTTCCAGTATTAATTTCTCTCTCCCCCTCTTTTTTACCCTCTGTTTCTCTCTTCCTCTTTTTCATCCTATCTTATTCCTCTTTTTCTCTTTTCCTAACCTTTCTCTATCTCTCTTACCTCTTTCTATTTCCTTCTTTAATTCTGTTTCCACCTAAGCTTTCTCTCCTTGTTTCTCTCTCTCTACCTAATAATTCTCTACTCACTGCTTCCTCTCTCTCACTACACTACACTACTTTCTCTCTCTCACTCTTTTCTACCTCTCTCTGTATATACATCATCCTCTCTTATTCTCTTTTCCTTTAACCCTCTTTTCTCTCTTTCTTTCTCTTTTTACCACCGTTTCTCTATCTCTTTCTTTTCTATTTCTCTTTCCCTTCTTTATTTCTCTTCCCCTCACGTTCTCTCTCTCTCCCTCTCTTTCTCTCACTCCCTCTCTTACTATCACTTCTTCTCTTTCTGTTTATTCCATAGTTGAAATGTTTCGTTCATGACGCAAACTAAAAGTTAAAATTTATTACCTAGTGTAGTGATGCAATATGAAAATCCGTGTGAAATTTCTAAATGACGAATTATATCCCTAAGGATATGTGAAAAACGATGTTTTCTAATTGTAAACAACGTAGATGGAGCATTGAAATAACATGTACTCTTGTGACGTAGACAGAAAACACATGCTCTGGCCATTTAATACAACCTTTTTTATGTAAGGTCAGACAAATCTGCCAATTGTAGAACTAAGGCTGACAGTGTTGCCTACACCTCGTTGAGCAATATTATGTAATCTCTCAAAGCCAGATCGATGACGCGGTGTACGGAGAAAAAAGAACGGGCCTTGGATAGACTAGTGTCACACCAAATATGTTCGTCTATACCTGGTACTTTCATATGTTATAAGCATAAGGAAGTCTTTATGGACAACGAGGAGGTATTTCATATTTGCGGAATCTTCGCAAGGTGTATTTAATATCCGGGCCTAACTTTAGGAAGCTCCTTGGAGATGTATTCGAAACAGTTTTCTTACGATGTTCTGTCGTTTCAACGCTTTACAAAGCTAATTATTCTGGTATTATTTGTCCACATTCCTTTCAGTAAATATGATCACATTAAACCTGTATTGAAATATGCATTTCTGTAAAACCCTTCAATTAATTTTACACGAAGCACGGACTTAAGCTGGAGTCTGAGTTGGAAGTAAAATTAAATTAATTGGGTTATGATTAAAATAATAAGAAATATTCTGACTTTTCGTGAACTTTAGCTGATTTTGTAAGGGCCCTTTAATTACAAAATCTAGCTGAAACCCAAACTTTTTCTGGCGTTTTTTGTTGGCCTTGCTTTTTATTTTCAAATGAGCTTTGACTTTATTTCTACAGAGCCACTTGTTTACTGGGATAATTTAACGGTAACATTGTAGGATCTTAAATACTGGAAGACGATAGATCAGTTATAATACCTTGTTGCAGATGCTGTTGAGATAGACATTGGGAAACTTTTGAAGTGCTATTGATGTAATTTAAGTATGGGGATATTGAAGAATCTTGATTGTGATTTAAAAAAGAATCTTGAAATATTGCATTTGCAGATAGATGATGTTCACTATCACTCAATGTCACATCGATTTTTGAAGATACTTCATTGTTCATATTAATGTTAGGAGGATTCATTGACATTGTATCAGAACGCTCTAATGCCGAAAATTTAAAAAAATAGACACATATACTCTACCCACATCATTATGTAGCCACTACTAGCTTGCACTGTACCTTGTTGACAGCTTGGCCCCGTGGCTTCATGGGGTCTGCGCCACACTCAAACCCTATCATCAGCTCTTACCAACTAAACTTGGGACTCGTGACCAAACCACGGTTTTACAGTCGTTCAGGCTTTCATCCATACGATCATGAGCCTTCGCTTTGCTCTTCTACTGGCGAAGAGTGGTAAAGCTCGTTCGGGCAGCATCAGGCATACATTAGATCATAGAAAAAACTTTAGTCATTGGGAAATAACTGCTTCTTGATTTATCCATGTCTTTCTTTTTATTTGTATTTCCACTGCTCTGCATGTGCAGAGCATTCACCGAAGTTAACATAAAATTATTTAGGGACTATTTGCATCATGTAAAAACAAACGTGGCCTTCACTTTATTTCTAAACATCATGACGTATCATCCGATTTCCATGTCTACTTCCGAGAATACAAAAGAATTTGAAGGAGAGTAATAGTTCAGGCAAAAATAATGAAAAATAATGACAATATTTTGAACGCTAGTAACAACACAAAAGCAATGTGGGATATCGGAAGAAATACAACCACATCATCCCGATACCTTGTAGAGAACATTGTTTTAATGGATAATGAAATAGAAGTAAATAATCCGGAAAAAGTTGCAAATCTCTTCAAACAACACTTTTCTAAAATTTCGGCTGATTTCACGAAGAAGCTAAAACCACAAAATCCAACATCATACGCTTCCCCAAACATTTCCGACACGATGTTTATTTCCGAAACTTATTCCAACTAAATCCTTAGGATAGTCGGTAAACTAAAAAATAAATTTCGTCTGATTTAGATGAATTTCCGGACCGTTTATTAAAAACTTATGCTCCTGCCCTTATACAGCCATTAACTCACATTTTCAATGCGTTGTTATGAAAAGAATATTTCCATATATTTTCCAAAAAAAGCAAAAATTAAGCAATTTTTTAAAAAAGGGAATAAAAGTGACATTCAAAATTATCGGCCAATTTCTCTCTTCTCATTTTTCTCAAAAATATTATAGAGTCTTTTCTATATTTGAATGGAAGCTTTTCTCAGGGAAAACGAAGCGTTTTCAGACTGACAACACGATTTTAGAAAATCAAAGTCTACAGAAACTGCCATTTTTTCTTTTCTTAAAGATGTTGCTTCATCAATGGACCAAACTTTTATGATGCACACTGGTTATGACCCAATGTTATGACGCACACTGGTGCCTGAAGTTCATTGGCTGAAGTCGGATGCGCAAGAGGCGACCCATCTCTTTCCACCATGTATTTCCACATGCTGTCCACCAAGGATACTCCTATTGAGTTCGATACATAATCGATGTATCTCGATCGTAACACCTATACGATTTCGAGATGATATGTCGTGTTTGTATCAGTGTTTAAATATCGGTTAAATTTTTTTACAATCTTGTTCACTACCGTCTACATCGTTTAAAAACCTGAAAAAAATATATGTTGTAGAATGTTATAATACCCATTTTAGGGGAAAACATGGAGACAGTACTACAACGTTATCACGTCGAAAATTAATTTCAAAAATATATTTTTTCTATATGAATTTGGCGTCAAAATTTGTTGACAAAAATATTTTCAAGTTGCACTTCATATTCCTGTCCCTGTAAATTTTTTCAGCATGATACACGCAAAAGATGCTAAAAAAAAATAAAACTTGCAAAACACGTTTCTCGTATCTCTGCAACAGATAGGAGGCTTATTTTTTGTGAATCTATGTCATTTTGTATTGTCTTTCATATAAGCATTGTGATTATCGATTTGGTGTGGGGGCACTTTTCACCCCCTTATTCGGCTATACCCTTTACTTGAAATCCGTATATGCTAGTATAAATACTTGTACAACTGGAAGGGTGCTGGGCGTAGTGCAGTTGAGCGAAACACTTTCACAATTCGTTGATTTTCTGAAACACTTCCATGGAATATTAATTTACGTATTAGCAGTTATTGTTTCAGGTGGTATGAAAATACATAAGAGAATATTATGAATTTTGAACCGCCTGTGCTTTTCGTCCTTCACTCTAGGTCTTACTTTAGAACAGACCGTTGACCTCTTGCAAATACATCACAAACCTGCGTGTTGCAGCAGGTGCGAATGGTTAGGAATAAGGTGTAATAGAGAGTGGCTCAACGTGTGGTACGTAAAGAGCACGAATGTGGAGCGAGTAGAAGAATGAGAAAAGAGAAAAAAGTGCATCTCGTGAAATAATTTTGTCCTTAATGAATTTCACACGTGTCGACTGAGAATCGAACCGCAACCCCAGAATACCGGATCGCCCGTCAGCAACCCGGATAGGAAGAAACCGCCTATGCCGTCTTTCGCCACAAGGTGGGGGGGGGCGGCTTTTCTCAAGTTCCTTCGAGTGACTTTTCCTTGAAAGAAGTCGACAGCGTTGAGCGTGTCATGCGAGAAGAGTGGCGCGGGGCGAGGCACGGCGGTCGTGGCGGGGAGTAGGCGGATTTGGGAGGCGGTGAGACCCGACAGCGTCGTGCCGCCGCGGTGGCTTTGCATAATGCACTCGGAGAGACGGCAAGCGGGCGGGGCGGTGCAGGGAGGGGAGGGAAGGGGAGGGGCGGGGCGGACGGAGTGGGTAAGGAAGAAGCGAGTCGACGCATCCTCTCAATTCCAACGACAGGCAGGTCTTCCACGCGATCCTGCGGTCGTAGGAGAAAAATTTAGTTGCTAGCACCGACGCTTCCTCCCGGTGGTTCATTTGCAAAATCCGTTGCCGCTGCAGGATCTTCGGGAGGTTCTTGGGTCAGAGTCCCAGCGGTGAGTCTAGTTTGCGGCTTCGGCGGTGTGGCGGTTAGCGTATCGGACTCTAAAACTCAAGTTTGCAGGTTCAAAACCGATCAAAGCCGTTGATTCTTAAGGGCAATAAATCCTTCGTACGTCTTTCTTCGTAGGGGAAGTAAAGCTTGCTGTACCATGTTGCAGATTTATTACATGTAAAAGATCCTCAAGCCTAAAAGAATCCTCTAAGCTAAATTCAAATCGCCGATTTCGTCGTCCATATGATAACTTCTTTCCCCACTAGATGGTGAGAGGAGATTAGCGGAATTTTCATTGTCAGACGGAATAGCAAGCCTGATGGACTGAGTCTTACCAGTAAAATAAGATATCATTGAACTGAATAGATAGATAAGAGGAAATAGCTCTCTATCCAGAGGAGAATTTTAGTAGCCGGTTGCTATGATAGTTTTGCTTGATTTCTTCGATAGCTATCAGATAGGATACCTTAGAAAATGAGCTACTGACCGCACGAGATCATTCCTGCCTTTTCCTCGTCCGCTCCTCTTCCCGTAAACACACACACACACACACACACACACACACACACACACACACACACACTTACAATATTCTATTCTATTCTTATATATTGCCTCTAGACTATAGCACATGTCAGAAGCTGAGTTGGCAACTTAGAGCTTGTATCTGCTATTGTGCTGAGTCTCTGGGGAGATACCTAAAGAGGAAAACTCCAATAGCAAACATCTTTTTCGGCGCCGAACCTGAAATTCCAGTGGATGTGAAACACCGCCAACTTTCGAGATATAATATGCACTATACTTACGAGACTAATGTCCTTAGTTTGACACGCTTGGAAGTTGGACTGAATACTTGCTCACTGAAACTTATTTACAGCGGTATCAGCTGGTAGCAGAGTTGCGGCTCATGTTCGAATGTAGTTCATTTGCCTTACGCGTATTTATAACTGAGAAGTCTCATGGTTTGTGTTGTGTTATATTTAATTCAATGCACACAATTAAAAGAGTCGTATTTTTTTATTTCTGAACTAAAGTTATTCAATATTCATGGCGTACTATGTGAAATCGACTAGATATTTTTGAATCATACGCTAAATCTCTGACCAAATGTCGAAGCAATTGTTATTTTGTCAAATCAATTATAATCACGTCAGTTAGATAAATAAATTTCAATTAATTCTTCAACGTGGGACCTAGATGCCGCAGATCTACAATGCGAGTAAAAGGAAAGTCATTCTTAGCAACAGGGCGGGTGCGGGTAAATCAGTGCGCAGCTACGGCTACCTTCTTTCCCCACACGACGTACCGCTGCGAAGAGGAACATCTTTGCCGTCACCATCTTGCCATCTTTGCCACATTGACACGAACACCCCTTAACCCTACATACCAAAGACGTCGCCTGTCAGACGACGCAACTAGTGCCGAATGCTTCCCCCACCCCCTTCCTCTCACACCGTTTCCGAAACTCTAGGTACCTTCATTGTGAGACTAACCAGTGAAATACACGAAACCTTGTGCGCGTGCCTATTTTCGGTGTACGCGAACACGAGTCGTCCAGTAGACTACACCTTCGTAATTACGTCAGTTTTTTGGCGCTATATTGTCTAATATTGTGAATAATGAAAACGAAAATGAATAATATATATGTATTGTAGCATTTAAGTGTTTTTTGAACATTTAGCAATCATAATGGGACTGCTGTGATTATAACAAAGGTCACATGACGAGGTACTACTGCGGACGCTTCTCAAAAGCCATGTGTGGACCAAGGGAGTGTGTGCTGTGTGAGTCAAGTTATTTAGGTGTATCTATTAAAACCTTTAAATGTATTTTTTGACTCCATATTATGCATGATCCATTAAGCGGAGCCAGAATGGGCAAAAATGATGAAAATGTAATTTTTTACTTTTTTGAATCATTAATTACTTTATAGTTTTCTGTGTTAAATAAGCCAAGTTTAATCTTAATGTTATCTCTAAGTAATTTTTTCTAATTTTGAAGTTATGTAATATGAAAGTGGGCGTGGCCATTTCGACACATTGTGGGCGTAGCTTGAATGTCGTGGGTGTTCTTCTGCTTTCGTCGTGAGAAAAAGTTAATAGTTGACTTTCTAGTGTTGGGCACACTATTGCTGATAAGAATTGATGGTTTAATAGCGTCAAAATATCGGTACTCGTGTTTGTCCAGCATATGTGCCAGGAATGCACTGAACACTTTAGGAGCCATTTCCCATAAGATTGAAATTTTCATCTTTAGATAACATTTTCTCAAATTGTTGTCTGTTAATGTTAATACTTTTAAATACTGTTAATAAATGTACTATTATAAATGTTAATACTTTTTAAGAACAAAACCGAATACAATGAACAAAAAACATAAAAAACTAGTAATACTTTTTAAAAACGGCTTCGCTAAAATACTTCTAAATAATGAATAGGCACTCACATATAATTTCATGTCTGTAAATTAAATAGTTTCTGATAAAATGTTCCTTACATTAACATTGGCGACATAGGCCATTCCCGCTCCCCAGAAATTTAGTATTTCATTGTAAAAATTAGGTTTTATTTATTTTTACCCAAAGTAGTCTGTCAGACTACGCCTTTGTAATAACGCTTGGTAGAGGTCGCCTTTGTTATCTAGGGTTAATTGAGATGAAAAGAAATGTCGTTTCTAGATGGCTGCCGCGTTCAAAGGGGAAAGACATTCAATAAATTGTTTGCATGTGCTCACATTATATTAGTTGCGGAGTTGTTGCGAGGAACCAAATACATTTTATATGCGATTTTTTCTTACGAAAGGTTTCACTTCTTTTGTCTTCTTTCTCTTTGATTTCTCGCAATTGTAAAGTCCTCATTTTCAAAGTACGCCAATTTCTCTTAATTAACTCATTGAAATAGCCGAAATGAACAGTTATTTCTCGAATCAGAGATATTAAATCATTCCTGGAGAATAATGTGATCCAGTATAGGATGAACGTTTGAAAGTTTCAGAATGCAAAGTAAAATTCACACACAGAACAACGACAAAAAAAGAAATATACATCTGCACAAAAATTTACATCATAAGACTTATGTGCATGTAGAACAGTGTTTCTCCCTTACGAATAGCATTAAAACATATTCCACAGCAATGCAAATAATTGATTTTTTTATCACTTAATTCTCTCTCAGGCGCTATCATCAATCAGTTTTGTAGAGTGACTTTGGCAGCTTCCGCCCTAGAAAATGAGAGGTCTTCATCCTCGTCTACTTTACGATCGACTGCAGATGACTAGCCATCCATCTTGACTGTCCCATCAGGCCCTTTTATGTAAGTGGAGCGCCGATACGTGCAGGATAGATTCGATTCTCTTTGGGAATAAAATACTAAAGGTTATAAACCTGGATGATCTGATTATGAAAGGATGAATTTTTCTGTTAAATTAAGAAAGTGTATAAAGATATTTAAATGTAACATTAGAAGTAATATTGTTTACTATTACGAAACAATTGAACGTCCGCCGCCTTAGAAAACATCCTGCCATCTCGTGATAATGAGTTGTAAATTGGCGCAAGCCGTGCAATTCTAGCCTTCCGGTCCAATAATGCTATTAAAAGAAGCACCAATTCGAAACTGAAAGAAAACTATTGAAAACAAACTGATAAGTCTTCAACACTGTTTTGATATTACGTCTAGAAACAAACTAATTTTCAGAAATTATTCACTTTTTGTTTTCAAGCTGAATTCGGGTTTAGCTTTCACACGACCTTCTATATTTTTATGATACTAGTATTTTCGAAAAGAAATATACTAGTGGACGAAAAGTAGTAAGCAAGTCAGTAATGATGAATACCTGGTATGGTTATCATGGTAATAGTAAAATATCTTTCACATTTATTTGGAGCACTGGGTCACACATAAGTTCAATTACATAGACATATTCTGAGACCTACTAATGCAGTATTGATTCAAATGCATCAGACCACCTGTTTGTAAAAGAAACGTGGCAAACGACAAACGCAGAGTAGGAAGGGGTGAAAAGTTCCGATAAAAGAGCTCTTCTGTCTGACGTGTAACGAGGTCCAATTTACACAGAAAGAAAGAAGAAATAAAAGAAGAAATAAAAAGGAACAATTTGGAATATCTCATGTATCGAAGAGAGTGCGACGAGTGGATATGTTTATTGGTTATTTAGTATTTCCGCGCGCGTCAACTATCAAAGCCATTAGTCCTCTACGTGTAGTGCATAGTACATGCCGAATGGTGGCAGGTTCCACCCTCACTAGAGCATGACATCCGCCGTTGACTTACACGTACGTAGGTTTTCCCAACCAGCGAAGCACCGCAACAGCCGAGAAAAGTTCCAAGCTCCCGACTGGTCTGTGTGTGTGGTTATGTAGTTCACGGTGACGTAGCGCTAATGGATGCGAGTGATGCATCGTATCCCTTCGTTATTCGGTTGGTTTTATGATTTCTAATCTTTGTAGTACATTTTTCTCATTTTCTTCATGCAAAAATATATAGTCCTTTCTTTGGACGCACCGGGAGCGGTAGCTCAGTGCATCAACTGATGTCACTCCAGCGCCTCTCACCGGGAGGTTCGAGGTTCG
Organism: Teleogryllus occipitalis; assembly: GCA_011170035.1. Classification (NCBI taxonomy): domain Eukaryota; kingdom Metazoa; phylum Arthropoda; class Insecta; order Orthoptera; family Gryllidae; genus Teleogryllus; species Teleogryllus occipitalis. The sequence goes on from BLKR01011808.1 coordinate 12,470, forward strand.
AGTCCTGACGGTGACAGGATTATCGACACTAGCTTTTCAGCTAGGATGAATTCAGTCGCTCTCTGGAGGAGAATTCTAGTGGCTGGCTGCTCTGATTGGTAGTTTTCCGTGGTTTCTCCGATCAACACCAGGCGAATGCCGGAGCAGTACTCTAAGAAACGGGCAACCGACCGCGCGTGATCTTTCCTTCCTCTTCCTTGTCCTATCCTCTCCTCTTACACAGACACTTACACTAACATGCACTGCACTACCACATATTCTGGGAGACCGGTCGGGAGCTTAGAGCTCGTCCCGGCTGGGACGGTGCCCTTCTGGTGGGAGAGTCCTAGTTAGGGGGAAATCCCGCTAGCCGACGGTAGGTCGGCACCGGATCTCGCCATCCAGCGGAGGAAAATCACAGCCATCTCCCGATGAAAACATGCACTACACTAACGGGACTAATGACCAAAGCTGCTGACGCGCTTGGAATCACTATCCAACCAACCAATCGTTGGACGCTTCAGACTACTGTATCGGTTATATTACCCGGTTTTGTAACACTGTGGTTTCGTAAAAGATAATCACATTCGTTCCCTATGTTCAATTCAGCTGTAAGATCAATGACCTTTGAAAAGTTTGCCAATTGGGAATATGGGCTTACAAATCATATGGCTGATGTGATTCCAAAAAGTCATCTGGTATACTAGCCTGAGCTCCAATAATTTCATTCAGTGACTACCACGCGCGGTAAAGAATGGCCTTGTCGGTTCAAAGTTTTTTCACCTGGATGCTTGAACAGGAGGTTGTTAAACATCTTAATTAGTAAAAACTTTTCCTCAAGCTTCTAGACAATGTTGTTAAGTTCGAATTTTCGAGAATTATAGAACATGTAGTTTCAACTGCGAACTATATGTAACGTAATAAATTTTGTAAAACTGTATTGTTACACAAACTTTTATTATTAAATTATAGTAAGTGTGCAACACTGTTGAACATCCCCAAGATCAGTACGTATGGGACTGATATTGTACCTGCGTGTTCTGCATGAGTAGGCTCATGTGCTGTGAGTGTGAAGAAAAGGAAGAGTATAAGCACGGTTTCTTAAAATTGAGGCAAATTATAGATATACAGAGAAAGCGACGTGCAGGATGTTCTTGCAATACAACGCAGTGATGTGTTCTTTTATTCATTTGGAAAGGTGATTCATGCATATAAGTTGGTCCTGGATCGTGACGAAACTTCAAGAAATTTGCCCGTAACTATACAATGGCGTCTGAGCTTCCAGGTCGTAGTAAGTAGTGAAGGCAACCAGTGTTTTATTGACGAACTATTTGCTACTTTCTATTGCATCCCCTACCCGATCTTTTAGGAGACAACACTGGTAATGCTTGTCATAGTATTCATGTGTGTGAATGAGTAAAGGAAGAGGAACGAACGAGGAAAGATCGCGCGCGATCTTTAGACCGTTCGTTAAGATACTGCTTTGGCATTCGCTTGGAAATTAATAGGAGAAACCACGAACAACTACCGAGACCGGCCGCTAGCATTCTCCTCTACACAGCACCTGAACTCGATGCTGCTACCTAAATTATGTGGAAATTTCGTCATCTACGTGACTCGATGCTTATGAACCTCCCAATGATCGATCCTATCGAAGCAACGACAGTGTGGTTAATATAATGACGTCTGAGCCATCGCAACCGATACGAGTGCGTAGGGAGAGAGTAGGCGAGGTAGGTCAGTCGAGGTACGGGGTGACTGGTTACTATAATGACGTCTGAGCCATCGCAACCGATACGAGTGCGTAGGGAGAGAGTAGGCGAGGTAGGTCAGTCGAGGTACGGGGTGACTGGTTAATATAATGACGTCTGAGCCATCGCAACCGATACGAGTGCGTAGGGAGAGAGTAGGCGAGGTAGGTCAGTCGAGGTACGGGGTGACTGGTTAATATAATGACGTCTGAGCCATCGCAACCGATACGAGTGCGTAGGGAGAGAGTAGGCGAGGTAGGTCAGTCGAGGTACGGGGTGACTGGTTAATATAATGACGTCTGAGCCATCGCAACCGATACGAGGGCGTAGGGAGAGAGTAGGCGAGGTAGGTCAGTCGAGGTACGGGGTGACTGGTTAATATAATGACGTCTGAGCCATCGCAACCGATACGAGTGCGTAGGGAGAGAGTAGGCGAGGTAGGTCAGTCGAGGTACGGGATGACTGGTTAATATAATGACGTCTGAGCCATCGCAACCGATACGAGGGCGTAGGGAGAGAGTAAGCGAGGTAGGTTAGCAGACGTAGGTGGTGATTCCAGAGCACCGGAAACTTATTACGTCGTTTCCGCGCGGAGTTCTTTGAGTGGCAAAGGGGCGTGAAGCGACGTGCCTTTGCATCCCCCATTTGCAGACGCCGCCCGCGCAGAGTAAAGGGGCAGTAGAGACGAAGAGAGCAACTTCTTTGGCCTCGTCGTTAGATTTCTTTCCGGTTGATGATTGGAGCACATCCTGGAGGGTGTGCACTCGCGGGAATGCAGTTCATTCTCTGGCCTGGGTTATAAATCAATACACATTTTACATTGCAAACTCAGTAGCTATTAATGAATGTATTATTTGATTTCGGTGCGGTATTAATATGTAGTTTCGGCATTTTAACGGTTAGCGTATCGATTTGCTATACTCAAGTATAACGGGCTCAAATGAAGTATTCGCGGGTTCAAAGACGACCAAAGTCGTGCATTTTTATGGGCAAAATTCCTTCGTAGCTTTCCTTTGGAAGAGAAGTAATGCCGGCTCTCCGATATTGTAGATTTACTGCATGTTAAAGACTCGCAAACCTAAAAGAAGCCTCTGTGCTAAATTCAAAACTCCTGTCTCTTCGCCCCCGTGATACCTTGTTTGACGCTAGCTGGCGAAAGAAGCTTAATGAAATTTGCGTGGTCAGGTGGAAGAGCAGATCTGATGACCTCGCCAAGTAAAATAAGGAAATATTAATTTATTGGTTGTATTAATATTCTACATTACATTTAGTGTGTATTATAATGGTTAATATAATGGTTTTTAGATGCAGTAACACACACACATACACACACACAAATTCTACGTAATAAATTGTCTTATGATTTATTATAAAACATTTAGAGATACGTAAAACAGTACGTTGATGATAGCCTTCTAAAGAAAATGTTAAGACAGTAAGTTAATTATTTTGGCACTAATACCTGTCAGCAAATCGTTGCAGTAGAATGCTTATTATTTTAATATAGTTTCAGAAATTGAAGTCATGACATTCATGATTATCTGAAAAGAGTTATAGAGTGTAGCATTAGATAATCATTTGAATGTATATAAGTACGTAGGAATTAAGAAAATGAGCGCAAAATAGTATCCTATTTTATTTAGTGTAAAGATCCGTGCTTTTTTAAACCTTATGGGCTTTATAAATAAAACAATGTAAGATTCACATGAATCTGGAGGATTGTATTTTCTAATATGCTAATTATAAGCCTGATGTACTATGCATTATTTACATAAAAAAAACATTAAATATTAATAAGCAGTGAAAGAAGTGTCTGTAAGGGTTGAATCCAAGATACACAACACACGTTTTCTATCTGCTTGGTAAACAGTTCGAGATACATTTTCAAGTATTTTAGAACCATTAGATCTTAGTAGAGCATTAGATCTTATTACAACCATTAGTATCTTAGAACCATTTCTATCGCAAAACGAATTTCAGTCCTAGAAATTGTGACTTTTTTCATTGACTGTGCTTTTGTAGAACTCAATAGCAAGGAATTTGTGAAGCAGGGCGCGAGAATAAGAGAAATCGAGCAACGGATACCAACGCGCGAACACGAAGATTTAGAACCCTTGGACCACGCGAGAACTTATTTTATTTCAAGGAAATGAACTCGCAAATGCCTTAGAATTATGAGATGCATACATCCACCGGACTTTTATTTCTTGGTGCATTGCAGTTACGGTGCGTAGAAGCGGAAAGATATGAATTTCAGTTTTCTAGTTGCACATTCTTGCTCATGATGCATGAGGTCCATTTTAAATGTGCGAAACAGGAAGTCTAATAACATTATCTTATTTTCATTTCAGTACTGTGAAATATACTTCTGCAGAGTAGCAAATAAAGTACTGCTACATGCAAGGTTTCTGTTCACTTAAAATCATTAAATACAGAACGGGAACACATGTGAACGGCGAAGTGACATTATTTGTGCACTGTTGAAAACTTAGATCGAAGTAATTTAATGAATTAAATAAATTTACTACACACTAACAAAAGTAATAGTTACAGGTTTTAATAAAAATGATTATTATTTTTGTTGCAATATAGATAAGTGATTGAAATACTTTAAGCCCCAAGATTAAGGAAGGTGTTTCGTACTTAGAGTCGTAATAGAACGATGAACAAAGGCTGATTTAGATTTTCAGTTGTTTATTTGTGGGAATAGGAAAATTATTATGTAGTAGTATTTGTTTATTGACTACCAGCTTAGCGTGATGCTTCTGACGAATATTTTCAAGATGAAAAGGTTGATTTGTGCTTTGCAAGTTCATCATAAAAATAAATTTCAAACATATTACAATACCCAGGACCGTCTCTTCTCGGGTTACATGAAAAAAAAACTCAATTAAAATACTTGTGTACATTTTTGTTTCATGAAAACGTTAGATTAACTTGTAGACTGCAAAAGCAAAAATGAAGCTGAACAAAACCCTACAAAATGGTTTTACAAAAAGCACGCCCCTACTAAGAACAACAAATAAAATGATCGTTTAACACTGCAATAAATTAAATATTTCAACTAAAATAAAGTTCATGAGTACTGAAATAACATAGTACAATGCATTTGAATATACAGTACTTTACATTCAAAAATATAAAAAATTGTCGATTAATAACGCAAACATAAATAACAAATATTTCATGGCTGGCGGCCTCTCCATTCGAGCCGTACTTACACATGACATCTGCTGTGTCGTAAGCAACGTTCACTGACTATGAGAATGCAGTCGGTACGCTAAGAGTAAAAATAGGTGGAATAATTGAATCAAATATTTGTTTTATTCAAGGTAAAAACTATTGGTTTTTTCTTGTTTTTTTCAGTTCCTGATTATCAAACAAAAAAAGACACCTTTAAAAGTCAGGAGGCTGCATACTTTTCTTTCAATTTCTGCGCCCATTTGTAATTTGTATTACACATTATCGTTAATCTGATGAATATACTCGTAACGATTAATGATAATGCTGGAAAGAGAGCGTTGTAATCCACAGCGGTTTACCGATATACTCTTGAGTGAATTGAAACCATCAACAACTGTTTTTATAGAATTCTTCCAGAATGTTCTTCAAAAGAATGGATGAGATTGTGCCAATTGATTTGTCTGGTCGAAATTAATCAAATGAGCTACTGATAATTACTGTAGGTGCCATAGATCGTGGGCGTTGAGCTTAAAAAAGTACATTTTTAAAGAAATATGTTAGAATATTCTGTGTGGATACATACAATAATGATCAGTTCAACTCCAGGAGACCGAGTAATGAATGGATGAATGTCAGTTACTTGATTTCTATACATCAAATATTATATATATATGTTTTGATTTACATGGCTACGTATATAATGTCTTGAACCCCATCCTATTCTCTCTTCCTCCTTTGTTTACTTTCTCAGCTACTGTGACCATTCAAATATTCGACATACGAATTCGCCGCCGCCGACGACCCGAGCTTCTCCAGCAAGAGGGGTGTAGAGGAGGTAGGGGGAGGGGTCTCCCTACCGTCCGTTGTGACGTCACGGGGGCAGGAGGGAGGCGAGAGATTTTTGTCTTTGGTCAGACGTCGTGGAGTGAGGTTATCTTGAGAAAAGAGGTATTTGTACTGTACATTTTGTTTAGACATTATAGATTGTGATCACTGCTTCTGTTGATAGAATGTACTGTGTTGGAAAGACACAGATTCTGTTAAATTGAAACTATAAACATTCAATAGAGGTGTTTAAAAGAAGACAGAGTGCAAGAAGCTTATGTCAGTGCTGATGTAATAGTCACTGCAATAGAGGCAATTGTGTATTTTTGATAAGCAGCACTTACAAGCCGAGTTGGCTTGTGCAATGGAACGTAGACCAGGTGATCTGCAACAAAGTGTGCGCAGCCTTCCCAATTTGAAAGCTCGGGGTAGGGCAGTCTTGTTGGACGAATCATGGTGCATACCATTTTCTTCCGAACAAAACAAGGTTATTACAGAATGTTATTATATTTATTATGTTACTTTAATGTATTGCAAATTATGCATTGATTAAAATTAAGAATGTTATGTTATGAGACATTCATATTTATGCTTCATCTTTGCTTGTATCGTTCTCTGAAAGTGTACAAGACTAGATGATTTATCATGTTGTACTGATCATGTAGAAGCTTTAGTATGATATAAGTCAGAATGTGTTACATTTATACATTTATTTCAGCACAACATTTAAACACTTGTAATTTTAAGAATATGTTCATGTTGATCTCAGAGGTGATAACATGTGTTTGTCATTTGTATTTTATTTTCTAGTTTAAATATCTTTGTGGTGTTGACACGGAGACTGAACAGTGTTCTGAAGAGACAGTCACTTGCTTCATTTTTTTCTTCAAGGTGAGATGTACTTTAAGGGTCATTTAAGAGAAAAATAACCTGCAATGAATGCTGCACTTAAAAAATAATTAATAATTCAGTTTGTGTTTTTAATGCTTAAGCACCAGTTTGATAGTGCAATAAGGGATGTGATAATATTGATTGAACATTACATCACTGTAATGTCATTCTTTAATTTTTGAAGTATGATTAGTGCTAATGTTCAATTCTTACTTTAGTCATAAGAAAACTAGTAAATTGATCAAATGATTGTCTCCAGGACAAAACAAAAGTTTTGTTTATATTTGAGGAAAGCTTGTTGTTTTTTCTTGGGTTATTTTTTTGTTTTTTTAATATCGTACAATGTTTTTTTTTGTTATGGGTATTTATGGAATGACATTCTGTTTCTTTGTAAATGCTCAAGGAAACGTCCAATTATAAATGTTCTGTGACTACGACTTTGTGTTATTTTTTTGCAAAATCTTCAAAAGGGAGAGCCCTGAATCTGTGAACATTTCACACCCAGCCTGAGTAGAGGTCACACTACAATATAAAATGTATATTTTACCCCAAAATATATTCTGTATTCCGTATAAGCGGTAACTAAGAGAATCCAGAGGGATGGAAGCAGACCACCAAGAAATTTATTTCATGTGGATCTTGTGAATCACGCCCCATAAGGGAACATAGGTACCTCAGGAAGAGATAACACGGTATTAACTGCCGTACTTTATGTATGAAAACTTTCAAAATGAGAGAAACAATATCCTTTATTTTTTCTAGCTATTGCAGGAAATATAAAAGCAATGAGTTACACAAATTAATTTAACGTAGGACTTGAAATCTTGACGTGATGTTAACAAACATGTAGAAAGGTCTTCTTCCACGCGATTTTATACAACGCGAGAAGATGGTTTCTTGTAACTAACTACAAAAAAAAGTAGCATGTTTTAATATTAAGGTTCTCTCTTTTGTTGTACTGCAAGAAACTCTTTCTAATTTTTTAAAAGGAACTGTAAGCAAAACGCGCCCATACACATCAGGACATATTTGTAATACCGACCTAGGTTGAGTAATTACAGTGCCCTTCCTCCTTATGCAGACGCGCTGAGCAACATGTGTTGGCAAGAGACGGACGCTGTCGAAGCGCTGTAATCTCACTTCCTCGTCAGAATAAACAAGTTTATGAGAAAGATTTTATCTGCACTTCTCGATGCAGAAGTTCGCGGGAGGTCACTGGTGTGTAAGCGAGTGGTACTTCCATAGATTTTCAAACTGATATAACTGGCAAGGGAGGGAGTTTTTAGATTATTTTGCCGTTGTCAACTTGTACAGCTGTAAGAGTCCAAAAAGAATTAAAAATAAGGAAATTCTGTTTGGCTACGAAAGGAATCCGCAACCCGCTCGGCTGCGAGGCAGAGAGGATGGTGAGGGTTGGGTGCGGAGTGATCTCGTCTGCTGGTTGAGAGCGATCGTATACACATAGCCCCGACTCGCGGTTCCTTCGCGCAATTGTGAATTAATTAAAATGCTATTTTGCAGCTTGCTTAATATTAATTACCTATTTTTGGAATTTAAATTATTATGTTGTTATTTAGATATTTTGGTGCTCGCAATTCTTTAATTTTCATTTTCCCCCAATGGCGTGACACTCAACCGCATTTCTTTTTTATATTTTAACACTAATTTCTAAATTATATGATGAATGCTATTGTTTGGTTGATTTTATATTTTATGAGAGCCTTTTATTAATATAACTTATCTAAATTGCCATTTATTGCTAATATAAATAATATTTTTGTTGTAACTGGAATCAAATTGGTGACTTTAATTTCAGAAATATTTACAAACATACATTTACAATGCTTATGTGGTGGTGGCAGGTTTGTGGAATAACACAAATTTTTCAGTAGTAAATGATTTGGAGAAATGGTCTATTAAAAGGACGACAAATCATTCTCTTATTATAAAACTTATTTCACGGCATAGATGAACACAACCAAATAGTCCAGAAACGTGGAAGAAACACTGTTCTAATACTAATGGTTGCTTGTATTTTTGTGACTTAAAATTCAGCGACATTCACCATAAAATATGGCAATCGAAAAATATATTATTTAAAACGTGTACACATAGGAGTTGCGTAGAGGCACAAAAACGTGCGTTGAAGCGAGACGTGAGATACCACGCTAGTGCTGAGTGTCGTTTGAATCATAAACTTGAATAATGTGAGTTGGATATTTTTCTGTTGCATTAAAAAAACACACATTATTTTAAAATGTGTAGAGAAAGTGCGTTGACGTACAACGTGCAAGTACTAAGAGTCGATGAATCAAAAACGTGAATCACAGAAGTTGAGAATTTTCCTTGTGTCATTCGAAAAATATACCTTATTTAAAACGTATTTGTAGAGAAAATGCATTGAGGTGAAATAGGAGAGACCTCACAAGTTCTAAGCGTCCCATGATTCAAAAACTTGCATCATAGATGTTCAGAATTTTTGCTGCAAATTTGAAAAATACATGTTTTTTAAAACGTATCTGCAGAGAAAGTGTGTTGAGGCGAAACGTGAGAAGCTCCGCAAGTGTCGAGCGTCCTGCGAGGCACGGATGCTGCCCGAAACCACGGAATTGGAAGAAGCCGCTCGTTCGGAATTGAAATCTCAAGAGCTCTCCGTTTCATCTCTCGCCGAGCGAAGTTCATCGCGTGCAGTCGGGGAGAGGCAATTCGACTTATAAGCAGTGGAAATTAAAGCGTGATGTGCAATATCCTAGCGCGAATTACCCTTTAACAGCAGAAAGCTCGCGATAATTTTGCTTCATACCTGCGCAATCGATGTGACCCAATTTCACGCTATATTGATTCTACCTTTGCGAAGATTTTTTTGTTGTTTGGTGAAGGTCATTTTATTATATCTTAAGTATTTTGAACTGCAAATATATATTTTTTGGAACATTATGTTATAATAATATATTTAGCACAATGATTTACATAATATGTTTACATTTAATTTTTAGTTTACTTATTTAAAGTTATTTTTATTTACTTTACTTTTAGTTACTCATAGTATCTTAATTGCTGTCCTATTTTTTCTATTAAAATAATTGTGTCATATTACCATCATGGATACTCCTAGAATTATGAACTCACACGACTCATATATCAATTGTGATAGTGATTGTGCAAAGAGTGTCAAAAGCAATAATAATTCTTTTATTTGAAAAAAAAATTCCTCTTTGAATCTTTTATTTTCAAAGTAAATGACTGATACAATAAAGACAAGTCTTAAAAGACAGAGTGCTCTAAATTCCTGTTTAACATGCTTTTATTAATCTATTTTATTGCAAATTAAAGAAAGTAGATAATATCTCAAATAACTATATCTCTTAAATAAATATTTGCTTTTAATACATAATATACAACTATGTTATTAAGTCCTTGCTGATTTATTTCGCCCAAAAATTATACATCATCGAATATATCGTGAAACGCTCTTTATTTTGACTGAATGAAAGTGATGTGACGTAATTTACTTTTAAAAGATTCTAGTATAACTTATAGAAATTCAAAATTGGATATATAAAATTAGAGAAATGACATAGCTATATCTAAAATACAACTTTGTTACTGTAATGTAATAGATTTCTAAACGTAAAATAAGAAAATATTATGTAAAACTACAGCTTACAAATGTTTCTGAAATTATGATGTTTGTCACTTTTATTATTATTTATATATTTTATTACTATTGTTACAAAGAAAATCAGTAGTCACAGTATTATTTTATTGCCACTTTCCGTATTTTATACCGTAAGATATCCTTTCGTAAGTGCCTTTACCTAATGATTAATGTGGTAATTTTTCATGTTTTTGATTGAGATTATGTATTGTATATGTCATCAAGCACTACATGTTGTTATGTAATTGTAAAATTGTATGTACTATATTTTCCCTTCTGATCCCCCCGTATCCTTTTCATTATCATTTCTTTATTATCTCCTCTTGTCCACCTCCATTTTCTTCTCTTCCCCTTTTCTTTTGTTTTTCACTCTCAGCCCTGAGCTCAGGCCTTAAGTCGCCATCCTGATTGAGTTTTTTTCTGGGTTTACTCAATCGCTTAAGGCGATGGTCCCTAGTATTGCATCCCAGACGAAAATGTAAAATCCCCCCCCTTTTTTGTTTATTATTCACAGTTGAGGCTGTCGGGTAATGACAACTAACATTTCGGATAAATTACAGGATACAGATAAATTGATGTAGATGGTAGTCACAAATTGATTTTTTTCTTCTTCTGCGACATGTCAGTTAATATTAATTACATCCGAACGCCTTAACGGTAATTTTTAAAATTGTAAATTAATTAAAGTGGTTAGGCGGAGGAGCAGGCCTTAAGGCCTGAGCCTCGCCACAAATAAAGAGAATTTTATTATTATTATTATTATTATTATTATTATTATTATTATTATTATTATTGTTATTGTTATTAGTATTTAAGTTTAATTTTAAGTGGGTGCAATATTTGTACTTTGGAAAAGGAACGTTAATAGGACACTCTTTGTATATTAATAAATTTGTATTTCAAACTAAGAACTGCCGCCAGAGAAGAAGGGGAAATACTAACATTCGCCAATACGCGAGAGCATAATCAATAGACGGCATAAAAATGACCCTTTAATTTCTTTTATTTTGTCATGATCACCCACAAACATTCAACACATTGTATTTTATATTTTTATATTTGTTCCTACGGATATCTCAAGATTTCAGCATTTCACAAAGGAAAAAGGGAAAGGATACGAAATTCTACTTAAGACGAGTTTCTACAATAACCCGCTAAAGAGGCATTCTAATAAATAGTAAACTTGACATACATAGTTGGTTATGCTTATGTTACAATGTGAAGTTATTGGCTGTTTGTCGTGAAATTTTGGAATTGTTACTCCAAAGAGAGAAAAAGGAAACCGATTGAAGATTTGTTTCAAGGTCTGCTTTATATCTCTGTGCGAGGCACTTCGCATACAAATGAAATGTATCGCGAAAAGTAGGACTAGTGGAGCTGGAAATCCACAGAATTTGTAAGGGGTCATGAAACGAAGATGCTCAAAGAACAGATCCCGTTTATCTAAATACCTCATAAACAAGAACGTTTTATTGAGAGATCGGGAGGGACAATTTTAAAGCTGGTTTCCTCTGAGTCACAACATTAGGACTGACGCAACGATGAACCACTAACTAAATGATAGCGTCGAAGAGAATACTTTTGTTGAATCTGACATTGACCTAGTTTGAAACTTTTCGACAGACTACTCTAAAACAATTTAATAGTTAATTATCACATCGTAGAAATATAACAACCCTTAAGTACGCCATTAGAGCCGCTTCTTCCCCAAACTTCATCACCAAGAATTCAAATTCCAGACATAAGCCTCTGCACTGCAGAACAAGAGAACTTCTCTCAACCCTCTAGATCAACATTACTAGAACGGAAAAACGCAGAAATTTCCTAATTCCGCCATGGATTGTACTACCGCTCACTTTTGATTTGTCCCTCCTAGAATTACGCAACAGCAACCTCACTCAGACTAACACACAGACGAACACCAATTCATCCAAAAGAAGAATGGAATAAGAAAATTAAAGAAATAATCCTCAAATATAAAGATAACTGCCCAGTTTATATCGAAAACCAGGAACAGGAACTGGAACGAAACCAGGAAAAAACAGGACTGAAATTGCAGTGTCCATCCCTGATGCTACCTACAACTACCTTCTACCCCGAAACATCGACTCCAATTCAGCAGAATCCTGTGCCATTCTGTCTGCATTAAAAGTTACTGAAAAGTTATCTTCATTTAAATCCATGCTATTCACAAAATTCTTAAAAGTTGCATGATGTTCCATGTTAGTAGATTTACTGCATTAAAAGATCAAGCCTAAATGAAGCCTCTGAGCTAAATTCAAATTGCCTGTTTCGTCGCCCAAGTAATACCTTCTTTCTCCCCTAGTAGGTGAAAGGAGCGTAACGAAATTTGCGTGGTCAGACGGAAGAGCCATGGCCTGAGTCTCGCCACGGGCATTCCCCCATAAGGCATTCATTCATTCATTCAAAAATGACAAATGCAGACTAACACGTAATACCTGTGAGACAGAATGTCTCGTGGTTGAAGAAGTAGGGACAGCCTGGGAAGCAGAAACTTTAAAAAATATACTAAACTAACCCAGTATTTAAGAACGAGGATATCAGAAAACGGTGGCTGCACAGATGAAATAGCATGTAGATTGTGACAAAGGAGAGCAGAAACAAGGAACACGAACCTTAACAGCATTCTATGGAGTAAGACAGTAACAAGGAGGAATAAAAATGGTATTTATAAAACCATAGTAGAAGCCATTATGCTATATGGAGAAAATATGTATGAGATGACAATAACGACAATGGGAGATGCTGTAGACTGACAAGGATGGACAGAGTTATGAATAGTGACATCAGAGGAGAGATGGGTATCGGTGTTGATACTATTGATACCACTGAATAGAAGATATTAAGGTGGTATGACATATACTACTTGCGCACCTTTTCTTGAACGATGACCTTGCTTCCCCCTCCCTGGAGCCATAAACAGCTGAAGGCAAACGATAGCAGCGAACACTAATGTCAACATTCCCAGCATTAAAACTTCGTTGGCGCGAAACAGAAGCTAGTCAAAACTAGTTGCTTTCATATTCGAGAACTTCTGTTCAGCTTTATTACCATTATCTAAAGAAATGTCTGAGGCAGGTCCAGGACCTTCAAGGAAGGCACCTAAAACTCCTATCTACTGTCCCTGCTGTTGCCTAACCAGAGCGATGACCTGGCCGCACACATGGCGGGTTTGACTTTCATCTACCAAAGATTGGCATTACTGAAAATACTCTAGTGGCTGTCTTTGTAACTAATACCCCCACTCAGCCCGCATTTTGTCAATCTATCGTTCAAGAAAAGTTGCGCGAGTGGTACATGGGAATTCCCAGCAATAAGTGCCAAAAACGGTATGCAATTGGACACCGACTTATGGGAATAAGGGGATACCGACACACAGACTATAAGAATCGAAGAAATCAATGGAAAACGGAAGTTTCAGAGAACGTGATTTTCAAAGGTGGTAACAATGCTACAGGAGATGGGTTCCATCATTGTTGTAGTCAACCCGTTATTATTATTATTATTATTATTATTATTATTATTATTATTATTATTATTATTACTATTATTATTATTATTATTACTAGTGAAAACCCGTCAAAATTTGACGGTGAGATCTGAGATAAATGTAAAATACTGTGACCAGACTAATGTTCACAATACGTTGCATTGTTTGGATCTTCAGGGTATAACGAAGATGTTCTGTGATGTGAGTTCCCAAAATTTTGAACACGTATGGCCCATGGGCAGGTGGCAATGCAATATCGGTGCCAAATTGCACAAAAGAAAGAGCACTATTATACTGACAGATATTATTTCTAAAGTTTTTTGATGTGTCATCATGTCCTATATACAATTTTTATTTCTTCTGGCATATCGCCTGAAGGTAAACTTATTTTCCCATTTAAGCAACACAGAGTAAATCGTTTGCAGAATTTCTCTCACATGCGAAGTGCAAAGCAGAGCAAAACTGACATTTCATAGGCAACGACCCAGCAGAAAACGAAATGACCTCACTATCACGACACTTACGCTGACTTTCTCTTTCCCTGAGTCCAGTTAATGTACGTTTGCGTCTTTTGGGACGCGTGGGCAACGATTCGGAATTCGACATAACCTGTGAACAACTTCACTACTTCAGTACAACCGAGCAAAACACACTGTCCGAATGTTCTCTACAAAATACACCACAAAAGCAAATACATGCAAACTGTCAACGCCACAATGCAATAATTATACTGAAACAAAACCTTGATGAATTGTAAACAAATCTCAACAATCAAAACAAAACATCAAACAGCGCCACCATGAAGCATCTATCGACTCATATATATCGATTTTGAAACAGCCACCCTTGGGAAGAAAACAATTGACTATTGATAAGCGTACTATTAAAGAAATATTTAATTAATTAATTTACACACTAAATGTTGGTGAATCAACACAAACAATATCTGATAACACATCTAGGGATCACATTCTTTCATTTAAAGGGAAAAATACTACAATCGGTTCAGTAGAAGCTCTAAACGAAGCCATGGCAAAATACCTTATTTTTTTAAATATATAGATTGT